>JAYESA010000793.1:0-95763 GCA_036927795.1 Iris macrosiphon
GTTATTTTTACCTTAGCAATAATAATTGTGTCTTATAGGACCTCAACTATTTTTGTAGTTCCTTTTTAAGCAAATTTTATACACAATATAAAAAATTTAGTAAATTTGTATATACAACATAAACAATTTATTTTGTACCAGTCCGTGTAGCCACTGTGTCGGAATCAAGTAAACAGTTCTAAAACATGTGATATATACACAATCATAAAATAAAATTATTAGAGAGATGTACTCACTTCTGGTCCTGAGCAAAAGATGTACTCGATGTCCAAGCTGGTGTCACACACACTATACATGAATGACATGTCAATTAGGAGTATGAAAGTGATAATGAGCTAAAAAAGTCAAAACATGATTTCTAGGTCACTTCTATGTCACACTAGTCCAGCTAAGTCAAACTAGTCAATATAAGTCAAACTAGGTCAATTCTAGGTCAAATAGGTCAAACTAGCTATTTTTAGGTTGTATGAGTCTATATCTAGGTTATTAGGTCCATATCTACATGATACAAGTCTTATTAGTCTATTCTAGATCTTAGGATGCCTCTAGCATATTATATACTAGTATCAATATAATTATAGTTATTCTAAATATATATATATATATATATATATATATATATATATATATATATATATATATATATATATATATATATATATATATATATATATATATATATATATATAATACACATATACTGATTAACATGGTATCAAGGTTATACAACTCTATGACTATATTATAGTATCCAATATAACTCAATACTTTGGTAATATCTAGACTACTTATAAACCCCCCCCCCCCCCCCCCCCCCCGACCAAATTTAAGGTTATTTAGTTTAGATAGAGAGACTAGGATTAAATTGGTGACAATTAGAGTTGAATGCAGTAAATTAGAATTAATGTGCAACAATTATATGACTTAATACACCTTACCGTTGCTTCGATGTTTGGAGCGCTACACTAGTAGTTACCCTCAAACTGTCACGCCCCAATCTCCCGCAAGCTCAATAGTCCCTGCTGAACGTGAATCATCATGTTGCAGCTCTCCCGCAGGACAATCGTTCTCATCGGGACGTGATGCCGTACGAGCCTGGAGTTGCGCTCGTACAAGACGATGTTGTTAAACACCAAAGTTATCATCGAAACAACCAAGTTACAGCGGAAGTCAAGTATTGTGTACCAAGCACACATCAGAGTAATACGTAGCGAAGCTTTCGATAGGGTCCAAATGAAATGCCCCGAAGGCAATGCCACAAAGGCGATGCCCCTAAGGCGATGAAATACTCTTGCTCTTTCTCTAGCCCACAAAGGTACTTACAGTTCATACATCATGCCTCGTATATCCAAGCAGCGCCACTACGCCTGCGTACTTGAAATATTGCCTACAAACGTGGGTCAGTACACAACCATACTGGTGAGCGGGGTAACCCACTCGCCTAAGCCGACACTAAGAAAAATAGTGAATGCAAACAGTTATATGGTGATCTTTATAGTTAAATCCTAGATTCGTTTCATGGCATATGGATGATATGTTAAGGAAAGCTGTAAAGCAGTTTTAAGCATGCAAGCATTCAATCTCAAACCAAACGACAAGCAGTTATATAATCTAACCCGAAGGAAACTAACACGCAACCCGTCTTACTCAATGCCATCGCTTGCACGATAACATATCGAACCATTCCCAAGCCTCAATATCCATTCTCAACCAAAACTTACAATCCAATCCCGAAGTGCACACTCTTGCCGAGGCAAGGTGGCCGTGCCTACACGAAGCACAAACCAACCAAAGTAAAGCAAACTAACTCTAATCTATATGAAGTCACTGGCAAAGCCATAAAGGACATATTCCAAGCATTAACGGTGCGCCCTATCAGCCCGGGTAGCAAGCCCCGCTGGAGGTCCCGCAATGTATCGTGACTAGCACGAATCAATATTTCCCTCCGGATCGATACGGTCCCAGTGCCCCGGAATGCCGTTTCGAGGAAATGTCAAACCCTGTGTACACAGGTTGTCCGTGACATGCAGAAAGTAGGTATGACGAGAGGATCAAACATTCTCGCCCCACCAAGCGATCCTAGACTCGTTCTACCAATAATCCAACCAAAACATCCATAATCATTCTTCCAACATATTGCCCAAGGCACCAAATATCAAGTTATCCTATATTCACAATGCCGCTTCTCAGCAATGTATTTTAAATTGGTGCAACACCCATGTTCAAAGCAATCCCATGGCACAATGCCGTTTCAGTGGCACAATGCCCCATTCGTGGCACAATACCCCATCAAGCGGCACAACACCCTCGCCGATGTAGTTGTTCGGTTTCAAACCACAACTGCTCGTTTTGCAAGACAAAGCGACTAAGTGATACTCGTGCACGGATGCACGCTCGCTCGCCCAAATTTTCGATATTCCCAATGACTCAATGCATCATTCCAACTGTCCAAGCATAATCCCAATTATTCAACCAACTGCCTCAAATGTATAATCCAACTCTAGCTCCAACTATCCAACGCGCAATATCAATTCAAGCCACAATCCTACCAAGCAAACGACGTACACTCTATGCACGCCTCAGTGTAGTGATTCCCAATGTTTCAGCCCAAGTGTTCAAGTCTTTTACGTGTTTTCTATATTATTAGGCATGAAGGAGTAGAGGAGAAGGAAAAGAGCCCACTCACATAGTTGATTCCGTTAAGCATCATGTCCTGCCGATACGGCCAATCCCTTGAACCCGTGGTCCGATACAAGCGCGATCTACTCAACTGGTATGACCGTGCGAGCAGGTCGTGCTCTACAAATCATCCGACCGATCGGACTAAGGAATATGGCATTATCATTCCAACCCAGCTATCTCAGTACTGCTCTGAACGAACACCTGTTTTCCATCGAACCCGCTAGCCATCTGCACATGAAATAACTCAATCAATACTTCTTCCAAAAATCCAACAAATCAAATATAACCAGCATTTGTTTCATTCAATCCGACTCAGCGTAACGTACCGTACGGTTGCGGGCGTTACATAATATACCACTTAGAATCAGGTTCGTCCACGAACCGTGATGGTACTCATTCCTATCACATGCCGTTCGTCCAATTCCATAGATCTGCTTGATGCAACTCTCATACTCTCGATTCTGACTCAGCATCTTGCTCTGCTGAACGCTCGTACAAATTCTATATTCCCACATCCTCCTTGCAGCTCAATACGAATTCTTCGTATCGCTTAGTTTTGGATCGTACACATATTTAAGGCATCCCTAAAATACATGCATTTCAGCCGAGCTTTGCGATAGCAAATTTGAACAAGTTACAAGGGTATCTTTATGTCCGAGGCATCCATTTTTGTTACTCCCAATTGAACCAATCCTGATTTCCATTCCAACATATTCGATTGAGCACTATTATCAAATATGATAATTTTTTACCGACTCAATCAGCTCGTGTTCTAACTCAATCCATCCAACTATTTCTGAAACCCGCACTAGCAACATCACCAAATATATCTCATGTACCGAACGATCATCTCAACTGATACTACCCCAGCTAGGCGACTTACCCAAATATCAAACTTGCTCTCATCAGCTCAACCAAACACCTCTTCTTCAATCTCAATACCTCGCTGGATGAACATCTATATTGAGGTTCGTGTGATCTACGAAGATCTCGTCGCCACGCCAAAGGGATAGTGTCGCCACGATTTTAACGTGGACACACTCGCCACAATTCCTAGGTTGCGCATGGAATAGTTCTTCGCGCTGCTTCCACTGCCTCGAAGCATAGGACATCACCTTTGCCTTCTGAACGAGCACGCTTCCAAGACTAAGTTCCGAGACATCTTGTAAATCTGAGGCAAATCTGTCCCTTCTAGTGTTCGCAAGGATTTGATCTGAACGAGCCGCTGCTTTAACTTTACGAGCTAGTTTCACAGTCGTCAATTCATATGAATGCTATTCCCTTCCAGGGCACGATGAGTCAGAGGCGATGCCATCGATAAAAATCTGCGACTTTGAATCTCATCAGTTAACTTAGGCCAATTCCACCATCGCTTCGATCTTCCGGCTGCTTCTTCAGCTGAAGGCTATCCCAAGGGTCTCTCAAATCCAACACTCAGTCAATAAGCCAAATCTCCAACACACATTACTCACATCTGCCCTTGACGCATCCCCAAATACGCCGCCTCAAGGGTCGTTCTATGGGTCTACCATATTCAATCTCTGATTCGACGGGCAAGGCGCTAGGGTCAGCTGTCCAGAAGCTACGCTCAATAATTATAATCATCATGATGGACAGTTACTATAAACCATGCTCTATCTCATCTGCAAATCCGAATCAAAATCCAACCATTCCATCCGAGCGAACTTTCAAATCCGAGAAATTCATGCACTACCTCTGTTGATCTGTCAACCAATACCGCTTAGCCACCTAGAGTCTTGCTATCTATCCGAGCTAACAATTCGAGAACTGCGCTCGTTGAAACCGTCTTCCATCAATCCGTCGTTCTGCCCTGAATCCATCAAATTTTTGAATTGCATGTTCGATTCTCGTACTACAAATTGCAATGATTCTCGAAACCAAAGACTTGCTCCAATTCTTATCCCTTTGTCGCGTTCCACAATGCACGTCCAACTTGCTCAAACCGCACAGTGATTTGTTTCGACGTTGCTCCCACATTTAGCTATCTTTAAAAGTCTGTCCGCCATAAATTCTTCCACGTCTTCCGGAGAATCCGTCTACGCTTGTTGCACCATCTATCCCAAAATTCTACTTCCGCTAAACCTGAGTCGACTTCTCGAGCAGCAATATCCAAAATCTTTCAAGTTTGTGTGAATCCATCACATTGCCCCTCCAAACCAAGATCGTTTTTCATTACTCAACCAACAGCTCAAATGTGTTGCCCAAAATAGTAGTCCGTGCTCGCTATCCTTCGATTAACCAATCGCTTTGCTCAAACGTATCCCAACTGTTCGTTCCTTATGCTCAACTCAATATTCGTTTGCTCCATTTTTCATTCTTTCCAACTCAACCGACGTGCACCAACCAACTTGTATTCTCGTTACCCGAGTTCGTTCAGGCAATTTCCATTGATGTCTAACCAAAATATTTTCAATGCCTTGCTCAATATATGGTATCCCATATACCACTCTGAATCAAGTCGCTACTCGCATCATAATTCCTTTGCACTGGATCCAAGATCCGTTTGAACCATCCCTCATGCGTGATCATGCCTTTCACAACTCAAGTCTGACACAAAACTTAGCCAATTCTTTAACCATCAATCTCGTTAGGCAACTTGTGCTATATCCCATTCTCAATACTTCCAGCTATTCTCAAACCGATTGCTACTTTCGCTACACGAGCAACTCGTGCAACGATCTCTCTTCCAAGTAGTCCAACCCAATACCCAACTGATCCTCATATTTGTTGTACGAGCAACTCGTGTAAACTTATCCTGATATTCTCGAGCCAAACTCAAACATGCTCAACCGATGCGCCACAGCCAAAATTCTAACTTCTATCCAACACAATCGCTAGACGAGCAACTCGTGCAACGTTCCATTCCCAAATGAATGCTCCTACTCAAAACATGCCACATAACCAAAACTCGTATGCCAACCAACTGATCCATTGAGGCAATCAGAAACTCCCCGAACGACAAGACAAGCCAAGTTAACCCAATGAAAGCTCTCAACTTATTGCACAAATGCAATAACGCCACCCAACTTGCTGCAAGAATGCAACAATGCCTAACGATGCTAAGCGATCTAACGAAAACCAACCAAGGAAACACAACTAAGAATAACATGCAGCCACAACCAGCAAAATATAGACTTATTGCATGAAACATCCAATACGGCACCGAGTAGAGTCAACAGCTAAACGACACGTGGAAGCTATTTAGAGTTTGTGATGAAGTGAAGGACCAAGTACGAATAAATGAACCAAGCGCTCTGATACCAATTTGTCATGCCCCAATCTCCTGCAAGCTCAATAGTCCCTGCTGAACGTGAATCACCACGTTGCAGCTCTCCCGCAGGATAATCGTTCTCATCGGGACGTGATGCCGTACGAGCCTGGAGTTGCGCTCGTACAAGGCGATGTTGTTAAACACCAAAGTTATCATCGAAACAACCAAGTTACAGCGGAAGTCAAGTATTGTGTATCAAGCACACATCAGAGTAATACGCAACGAAGCACTCGATAGGGTCCAAATAAAATGCCCGGAAGGCAATGCCACAAAGGCGATGCCCCGAAGGCGATAAAATACTCTTGCTCTTTCTCTAGCCCACAAAGGTACTTACAGTTCATACATCATGCCTCGTATATCCAAGCAGCGCCACTACGCCTGCGTACCTGAAATATTGCCCACAAACATGGGTCAGTACACAACCGTACTGGTGAGCGGGGTAACCCACTCGCCTAAGTCGACACTAAGAAAAATAGTGAATGCAAACAGTTATATGGTGATCTTTCTAGTTAAATCCTAGATTCGTTTCATGGCATATGGATGACATGTTAAGGAAAGCTGTAAAGCAGTTTTAAGCATGCAAGCATTCAATCTCAAACCAAACGATAAGCAGTTATATAATCTAACCCGAAGAAAACTAACACGTAACCCGTCTTACTCAATGCCATCGCTTGCACGATAACATATCGAACCATTCCCAAGCCTCAATATCCATCCTCAACCAAAACTTACAATCCAATCCTGAAGTGCACACTCTTGCCGAGGTAAGGTGGCCGCGCCTACACGAAGCACAAACCAACCAAAGTAAAGCAAACCAACTCTAATCTATATGAAGTCATTGGCAAAGCCATAAAGGACATATTCCAAGCATTAACGGTGTGCCCTATCAGCCCGGGTGGCAAGCCCCGCTGGAGGTCCCGTAATGCATCGTGACTAGCACGAATCAATATTTCCCTCCGGATCGATACGGTCCCAGTGCCCCAGAATGCCGTTTCGACGAAATGTCAACCCTGTGTACACATGTTGTCCGTGACATGCAGAAAGTAGGTATGACGAGAGGATCGAACATTCTCGCCCCACCAAGCGATCCTAGACTCGTTCCACCAATAATCCAACCAAAACATACATAATCATTCTTCCAACATATTGTCCAAGGCACCAAATATCAAGTTATCCCATATTCACAATGCCGCTTCTCAGCAATATATTTTAAATTGGTGCAACACCCATGTTCAAAGCAATTCTATCGCACAATGCCGTTTCAGTGGCACAATGCCCCATTCGTGGCACAATGCCCCATTCGTGGCACAATGCCCCATTCGTGGCACAATGCCCCATCAAGCAGCACAATACCCTCGCCGATGCAGTTGTTCGGTTTTGAACCACAACTGCTCGCTTTGCAAGACAAAGCGACTAAGTGATACTCGTGCACGGATGTACGCTCGCTCGCTCGAATTCCCGATATTCCCAATGACTCAATGCATCATTCTAACTGTCCAAGCATAATCCCAATTATTCAACCAACTGCCTCAAATGTATAATCCAACTCTAGCTCCAACTATCCAACGCGCAATATCAATTCAAGCCACAATCCTACCAAGCAAACGACGTACACTCTATGCACGCCTCAGTGTAGTGATTTCCAATGTTTCAGCCCAAGTGTTCAAGCCTTTTACATATTTTCCATATTATTAGGCATGAAGGATTAGAGGAGAAGGGAAAGAGCCCACTCACATAGTTGATTCCGTTAAGCATCATGTCCTGCCGATACGGCCAATCCCTTGAACCCGTGGTTCGATGCAAGCACGATCTACTCAACTGGTATGACCGTGCGAGCAGGTCGTGCTCTACAAATCATCCGACCGATCAGACTAAGGAAGATGGCATTATCATTCCAACCCAGCTATCTCAGTACTGCTCTGAACGAACACCTGTTTTCCATCGAACCCGCTAGCCATCTGCACATGAAACAACTCAATCAATACTTTTTCCCAAAATCCAATAAATTAAATGTAACCAGCATTTGTTTCATTCAATCCGACTCAGCGTAACGCACCGTACGGTTGCGGGCATTACACAAACAAATTTTATACACATTTCCTAGACATGCCAGACTACCCATCTGACCCTTGTGTAACTCTTAAATACTCGATATTGTGCTTTATTTTAGTTGTGCAATATTCGTTGCAAACGTCCATGTATAATCCCAATAAATCTAATTTTTTATAATTGTCCATTCCTATTTAAAATTAGAGACACAACCTCAATATGTTCCATATAACCCAAATTAGGGTTTTGATCTATTCTGAGCCTGCTACGCCCATGACACTTGTGTCCCACCCAATTTTAACCACATGTATCTTCAATTGATTAAAGAATGCCTTGTGCATTAGTTTTAATTAAATTAATACGAAGACCAACTTCACCCAAAACTGGACCCAACTTAGCCCATGAACACCCTACACCCTTCATGTGGACATGTTCCCCACCCCAAAGAGCCCAAGGCCGGCCTAATTTCCGAGGTCAACCCCCCATTTCTCTCTCCTATATAAATACGTTTCTCTCTCTTAAAACCCTAGAAAACTAAAACACCCTAGCCGAACACCCCTCCCTTACCCGAGCACTCGACTCCCCTTCTCCGACTTCCCTCCACCGCCTGACTACTGACCGCCTCTGCCACCAGCCTGTCACCCTCATATTTCCATCCAAGGGTATTTTGATAATTATCTTTGGGTATTAAATATTTTAGGATTAATTATTATATTAATATTTGTGCATGACATGATTTATTTATTATTGTATTATTAATTATGGAGAGTGTAGACTTATTTTAGACTTGTGTAGTGGACCTAACCATTTAATTAGAGAGCATGAACAAACTTTTGGACTAGTCTAAGTTGAGCCCATAAATTAGGCCCATGGATTAAGAAACATGATTAATTAGTGAAATAATTGGACTAGAACCTTCCCTCCCTAATTATTTCTTTATGAGAGGCCCCAAGGGGTATTTGTGACTTTGTACATTGCTTGGGGAGGGGTTTATGACCAGCCATAATTGGGAGGAGAGAGAGAGCTCTTATTTTATTTCTTCCCCAAATTTCTAGATCTACATTTCCTTCTTCCATTTTCCATCCATTCCCTCATTATTTCTCCACCAAATCTTTACCAAACTTATTCTAAATTCATCATTGAAGCCTCTACATCAAGGATCTATAAGCAAGGAGCAAGGAGCAAGGAGGAGGAGGCCAAGATCTACAAGAAGAGGACCTACTTGTCATTTGGGACCTTTTCATTGGGAATCCATCTCCCAATAGGTACAAATCAGTTTTTCTTCTTCAAATAGACTATAGATCTGAGATTTTACCATGAGAAACTACCCCACATGCATAGGCTACCCATAGATTTTAGTTTGGAATCATTTGGAGACCTACGGTGGAAGTTATTACCAAATTGGTGCCAATTTTAGGGGAATTCCAAGATTGGCACATGTAATGTTTGTCAATGGATCTAATAGATCTATTTGACACTTGATTGTTTGTTTGTAGCTTGTGTCATATCCACAATTGGATACGTATGGGCCGTACCTCGTCGATTTGATAAAACAGTAAATTTTAGGGGGTTTTATCCGACACGGGGCCATGTTCATATCACAATATGACACAGACACGTAGACACTCTAATTTCTATACGTATTATATATAATATATGTATTAGACTTGTACGTGTCCTCGGGATGCGTTTGGTTGTGAGTTTGGGGCCATATCGCAATTGTATCATAGAGGAAGTGTGATACGGGTGCGGTACACTCCATATGTTTGTGTTTTGGCTTATTGTCCTATATATGCATATGTATTTATTTAGGTAGATACTATCTATGGGTTATATAGAGTGTATAATAGGATATTTGAAGTTATGTAATAGTGTGGGTCTATATGTATTTAGATATTGGTATATGTATATATATATATATCTATAGGTATATGTATATAGGCCTGTGTTAGTTTATATCTATATACTTATTTATATGTGTAGTTAGATATTTATGTACATATTTAGTGATGAGGGTTGCTTCATATGGGTATATGGAATAGGGAGGTATATAGCTATATATGCATTATTACCTAGATGTGTATATACACATATACATATATACATAGTTGCGGAAGTGTATTGTTTGTGTTGTGTGTGTGTGCACTGGTTTTGGTGTATAGCAGTGATCATTAGGGAATGCCCACAACATTGTGTGCAGCAGTACTTCAGCTGATAGAGGACAACAGCTCGGGGCAGAGGGTAGTAGTTGACTGAAGGGGGGTGCCATTAGCACTGGCAATGTGCACTTGTGCACTGGACCTGCAGCAAGGAGCCACTGCAGAGGGGCACTCACTGCAGTAGCAGTTGACTGAAGGGTGTGAGCACACTGCAGTGTGCAGTGCAGGAGGGGGCACGGGTCACTACACAAGGTTTCAGTCCACTGTGCAGTTCTCACTGCACAGTATCAGACATCGTTTCAGTCACTGTGTATCTGCACAGTAAAGACATACCTGAAGGCTGAACTGCACCTGAGAACTGAAGACATACCTGAAGGCTGAACTGCACCTGAGAACTGAAGACATAACTGAAGACTGAATTGCACCTGAGAACTGAAGAGCTGAAGACTCACTGGACTGGAGACCAACCTGAGAACTGAAGACATAACTGAAGGCTGAATTGCACCTAAGAACTGAAGAGCTGAAGACTCACTGGACTGGAGACCAACCTGAGAACTGAAGACATACCTGAATGCTGAACTGCACCTGAGAACTGAAGACATAACTGAAGGCTGAATTGCACCTGAGAACTGAAGAGCTGAAGACTCACTGGACTGGAGACCAACCTGAAGACTGAAGACTTACCTGAAGATAGGGACTTAGGAAGTCACTGTGCAGTAGCACATAACTGTGCAGCTGCTGCAGGATTTACCTGAAGACAGCAACTGCAGTGGGGGAAATAGCCTGCAGTGAATGTGAAGGGAATAGCCTGCAGTGGTGCAACTGTAGTGAAGAGCCAGAGGCATTCAGCAGCAAGCAGGCATTCAGCAGTGTGGGTCAACCCCTGTGCAGTTCTGCACACAGTTTTGGGGTACAAGATATTCACCAACCACTGAACAGGCAACAAAGGGATAGTGCAATAACTTGGGAAAGAGGCCCGGGCACAACTGCAGCCAGTGCACTGTGCAGTATCTATACAGTGCAGCTAATGCACAGTAACAGTTCAGTTCTCTACTGTGTAGGCATACACAATCTAGTTGCTATTTAGTCGGGTTTTGGTTTCAGTCTTATATCAATTAAATAGTTATCGAGGTATAGTTAGTAGATGGATTATAAGTGGTATTAGTTATTTTAAGTATGGGGTAATTAGCTAGATAGTTTTTATACTTTGGTAATATCTGTTAGTGAGTTATGTGTCACGACCCGCACCCGGAATTGGGGCACGAGTATGTGGGTACGTTCAGCCTACGCCACAGCATCGGTGGTAGAATGCTGTCTAGGTCATAATACTATCTAATCAATCTCACATGGATATCCAATTCCATAAGGAGACACGGATAAACACAATATAATATGAACAACATACTAAATCACATAACTATAGCACGATAAGATCTCGAAAAAGATAAAATGCAACACAAGTCTTGTTTGATAATAAACGAAAGAAATAAAATAAGGTTTATATGAAACCCTCTCTTTGGTTTACAAACAAGAAGTACAATTAATCCTATACGAGGATGTCAAGTACAAATTTTAATCTGGGTAAATATTGCTATAGGAGTCTGATCTGCAGTCGATCACTTTGTCCCTTAGACCACACGATGATGAAGAAGTGCTGTAGAAGATGGAGAAGCTTCAAAGATTACAAAGGGGAGTGGATGCTCGATGCCAAAATCGTCGATCACTACTCTTTGTCTGAGTTCTTCTCTCTCTTTGATTTTTTGATCTCTCTCTTCAATTCTCCAAGTTTTCGACCTTTTTTCGACCTCTGTCAATAGAAGTCTCTATTTATAGGGTTTTAGTGATAGTAACCATCCAATCGGCGTAGAAGCCGGATAGTGGAGAGCATGGCACTTTTTACGCGGCGGTTACAATAACTGCCTCCCACATATAAATGATCTTCTGAATCTGCGTGTGACGCGTGTCCCATTAAGAGATAATGCGTATAACTGCTGTAAAGATCATGACATATAAGCCACATAGGTCGCTGTCCCTCGCGTAGAAAAGGTTAGCGTAGAAGCCAATAACTGTCACCATGGCATAGAAGCCAAATAGTTGTCAAACTTGCGTAGAGGCTAGGTAGGCGTAGAAGCCCAGTAGGCGTAGAAGCCTATGCTGCATGGATAGGTAGCTAGCGTAGAAGATAGCCGATCCTCCTTTCTTGACTGAGGTCTTGAGCTAATTCTGGACCAAATAGCCTTATTATGCACCAATGCAAAATGTAGCCTGAGTTGGCGTATTCCGGGGAGATAGCATACGGCGTACTCCTTATAGCTGAAAATAGTCCGGTTGGCGTATTCCAAGGAGATAGCGTACAGCGTGCTCCCATAGCTGAAAATAGCCTGATGGCATAATGTGCAAAGGTGATGATGTGGACGTATTAGCCGTAATCGTGGCTCGCCCAGTCTTTAAAAATATAACCAAATCTCGTGCATTAAATGTAGAGATCTGCCCCCATCCCGCGCATTAACTGTAGAGACGTGCCTCGAGCTCTGTACGAAGAGCAGCTTTTGATGTGGCAGTCCGTTTGTCTTCTGCGGAGCGTAAAAGCTCACATCTGCCTGTGTAAAACTAGGCAGCGTATTCTCTTGTATGCGTAAAAGCAGTTTATACCAAGGAAATGTCACTAGACGATGGTTTGGGTCTCTATACCGTACCATCATTACAACCGTCATCTGTATAGTCATGCAGTACTCTTTGTCAGGAGTCAGGTTCACTGCATAATCTGACAGGTTCATTCGAGGAATATGAAGCGTTCCTCGTACACTTCCATGCTGCATTAAAAGCGGATGAGTTTTACGCCATAAAGGCGATGTAACAACCTTTTTACGCTGAAGCAGTCTGAACACACTGCATTACGCGGGTTGTTTTGGAGCTATGTTTTACGTTGTATTAGCGATAAAGCTCTGTTTGTACGCTGATGGCTTTGAAGTCACGTATTACGCCACACAGCACTGAAATACTGTGTATAACTCTGTAGCGTATTTTTCATGCTTCTACAAGACCCCCTTCAAAGTTTTCAAATTTCTCGTAATTTGAGACACTTTGAATGAAGCATGAAATGGTCAAGTCTGACTCGTTCCTCGAGGCTAATTTCTTGGTGAATTCTTGGGGATTTGTTGGAATTCGGTGTGTTCTCTTTTGCCTATATAAAGGCTGAGGAGTTAACATGTTCTTCCCATATTTCCTTCACCACACAGAGAAGATTGCCGGAGTTCGTCGGATCGACTTGAGGAAGAAGAAGACCATGTTCTTCCAGCATGTAAGGAGCCAAAAAAGAAGGTATCTTCGAGCAAATGTCCTCTGCAACGATGGATCATGGAAGGATATCATAGCTTCCTTTGCTCGGGATAATCAGTAACTTCATATGGCGATTCGTCCAGGAGAGAGAAAGGGTCACATTAGACCATACAGCTTGCAAGCTGTATTTTCTCCTGTCGTTCGTGGATGAGGGCAGACAAACTAGCCCTGTCTTCGAGTATTGAGTTGGGTCTAAAACTTCAACTCAATCTGTCATGACGTATGGAGGATGGGCTCTGAAAAATTTACATAAGCCCAGTTGTGTATCCTTCCGTCATTAATCATTTTCTTGTTAATCGGCCGCGGAAACCGACTAACTGCTGAAGAAGATGGAAGAAGATCTCCACCAATACGAGAACCTGGCAGAACATATTCTGGGGTTGATCTTTTAAATGAAGATGAGAAATCCTTTGTAGACGGGATTTCCCTCATTTGTAATCATGAAGATGAAAAAACCCTTTGTAGACTGGATTTCCCTCATATGTAATCATGATTTAATAAAATTATCTTCTTTTGCGTATCTGATGATTTGCCATATATATTTTGCTGTGATGAAGTCTGAATATGTGTAGCTTTGACACGTCTGGATAACTTTATGCCGACTCTGAAAAAAAGTATTTGATCCCGTCCTGTCTTTTACACATAATTGACGATGCGTAGAAGACTGCTTAGCATTTAGGTCGAATATTCGAACTGTCCTACTGTTAGCAATGGGGAACTGCGTAGAATTCTGAACTGTCACCTCTCTGATAAGGAGAATTTTTGTTCAGACCATCGTCTTCAAGAATGATTTTCCAAAAATCCCTTGAAATAGGGCAAGAAACGGCTGTCAAAACTGAGTCACCATCTTGAACTGTAGAGGAAATATTTATACTGGATTTTGGATGAACTTCCAATCGACCCAAGAAGAAGAGTCATTTTCAATGCTGAACTCTGTATGCTTTGGATACTTGGGATATTTTGAGGCTAAGAAGGAGCATCTTCTGCGTGAATCCTTGCAATTGACCGCCTTGAGATTTGTTCAGATATACGCATACTCTGGCCTGCGTATTTTCAGATATACGAAAAGTCATAAATTCGTAATGTAGATGAGCATAAAATCATAAGTTTGTAGCCTCTCGAGCGTAAAAGCTGCTGAGCGTAAGAGCATCCGGGCGTAAAACTGTAGATCTGTAGCCTCTAAAAAGAAAATCTTTCGAGCGTGAAGTCGTAGATTTGTCGCCTCTGAGCGTAAAAGCTACCGAGTGTGAAATCATAGATTTGTAGCTTCTGAGCGTGAAGTCATAGGTTTGTAGCCTCTCGAGCAAAAAAGCTACTGAGCGTAAAAGCATCCGAGCGTAAAATCATAGACTTATAGCCTCTGAGCGTAAAACCGTAGATTTGTAGCTGCCGAGCGTAACAAGCTCCTTGGCGTAAAACCACGAATCCACTCTGCACGAAAAACTTTTTGAATTCGCTGACTGTCCGCCTTCCCTAAACGATAGGCGGACGTGGTCCCCAATCATAACCGAGTATTAAATATCGAATTTGGTTAGGGATTCGAGGAGTCCATCAGAACTCTTTATATACCCCAAGGCCTTCAGAGTAACTTTTCATCTGTCTTTTGCAAAAGAAAACCTTCGTCTCTTTGAGTACTCTCCTTCGTTTCCTCTCTGAGCATTCTGAGTTTTAGAAATGATACCAAAACCAATCTTCTCCTCTAAGGGAGAGAAGGCTGCCTTCTCTTCTCGCTCCTCTGCCCAAGCAAGAGCGACTCCCATCGGGCAGGGCGAACCTCGCTCTGAACGAAGTGTCCCTCCGACGAGCTGTGCACCGGGCGTTATAGGTAAAGCTTTTGGGACGATAAAAACGAAGAAAACTCTTCGCACACGTTGTACGTGGATGCGCTAGGTCATCTTCTGTGCTAAACGCCTCTTCGAGGAAGATGATGCACAGAGATGTTTCATCTTTTACGCCCACATTTCTAATGTGTTAGCGTAAAAACTTCATATTTTCGCAGTCTGGCGTAAAATCTTTGACTGTCGAAATTTGGCGTATACTATAAATTTTGGATGTTACGCTCTAGATGAAAATTCTGGCATAATAACTCAAACTTTGGCAGTCTGGCGTAAAAACACAGACTGTCAGATTTTTGTGTATACTGCCAATCTTGGATTTTACGCCTGGGAATGAGATTCCAGCGTAAAAATTCAAGTTTTCACAGTCTTGGCATAAAAGCACAGACTGTTAATCTTTGGCATAAGCTGCAAGATGTAATGTCTAGTAAAGAAACTGGCTTATTTTCCTTGCACTTTGTAGTTAACTTGCAGATATCTCCATTGGCTGAGTTGATGGGTTCTGCTGCTGGGATGCTGAACTCCTATTACCTGGAGGATTTATTCCACGTGACATTTCCGATTTTCGGACCCCAGTATCCTGAAGGAAGGGGAAATCTGATATCGTCCCAAGGGGAACGAATGCTGTTGAGCATGATCAACGGGGAGCCCCTGACGCATATAGACGGGGCCAAATACATAAAACCGGCTTTCCTCTTCGGGGATATGATTGACAAACAATCCCAGACGAAGCCCAAGAAAGAAATTTGGGTTTTTCCTGCCGGGGGCCTGGTCCTGTATCTGCCCAGGATGCTGAGAGATTATCCTATCTCGACATTCTTCCTTGCCACGCATTCGAGGAAGATGTCGGGGACTCTGACTCCCAATATTCACGGCTAGCCGGGGAAGATATTTTACCAGAAGGGATCAGACCAAGGGTTATTTGTGAGCCACCCTTCCGGTCCAGTCATCCCTTTCAGGGGATTATTTCCGGGTAGTATCCCGAGTGAAGACACTGCACTGCTCCAACCAGTCCAATTATCGACTTTCTGTAATGACTTCATGGGACAAGGAGGAGTATACCCAAAGGTTAATCCTCGGACCAATGGGTGGGTTACCCCTACAAATCTTCGATGGGCTCGTTTAGCTGCCTGGGCCCTGAAGCATTTTCAAACTGAGCTGGAGAGCATTGGTCTGTTCGCGGCTGTGAGTGCTACCAATGTTGGGTTACCTCTCAACCCCAACCTGTTTTTAGCTTTGATGGAGCGGTATATCTCGCTCACCGGGACTTTCGCCACTCCACTGGGGGAGTTGGGATTGGCCCTTCACGAAATGGCAGAGATTTCAAGACTGTCGATGGGGGATAC
Source organism: Iris macrosiphon (assembly GCA_036927795.1). Classification (NCBI taxonomy): domain Eukaryota; kingdom Viridiplantae; phylum Streptophyta; class Magnoliopsida; order Asparagales; family Iridaceae; genus Iris; species Iris macrosiphon. Next base: position 16,703 of record JAYESA010000793.1, read on the forward strand.
TCCTTATGAAGAGTATGTTCCCATAAACTGGGAGCTGGGGGATACAGACCCTCGGGTGGTGACAGTATACCAGGAGCTGATGTGCCACTATTTAACATGCACCGCCTTCTATAATGAGCCCTCTGATTTGGCTCATACCAACAAGTGGGCGTCCTATCTCTTCTTTCACCAGGCCAGGGCTGCTAAGACAGACAAAGTCGTGGATAGCAGGGATCAGCCTCTGAGCTTTCTGAGCGTGCTTAGTGCTCAAGTAGTCGATGACCTTATTGAAGACGCTGGGGCTTCAGATCAAATTCTCGACGAAGGGATAGGGAAATATCCTGCAGGCACTAAGGCCTACAGTTATTTGAGACATTATCGCAGGCCTCTGTCAAGGGAAGCTCAACTGGCTGACTTCCTCTCCATATGGCTACGCCAACTAGTAGTACCCGGCATTGCATCTTCGGATCGCATAAAAGCCAAATAGTTGTCAAACTGGCGTAGAGGCCAGGTAGGCATAGAAGCCCAGTAGACGTAGAAGCCTGATGCTGCATGGATAGGTAGCTAGCGTAGAAGATAGTCGATCCTCCTTTCTTGACTGAGGTCTTGAGCTAATTCTGGACCAAATAGCCTTATTACGCACCAATGCAAAATGTAGCCTGAGTTGGCGTATTCTGGGAAGATAGCATACGGCGTACTCCTTATAGCTGAAAATAGCCCAGTTGGCGTATTCCAAGGAGATAGCGTACAGCGTGCTCCCATAGCTGAAAATAGCCTGATGGCGTAATATGCAAAGGTGATGACGTGGACGTAATAGCCGTAATTATGGCTCGCCCAGTCTTTGAAAATATAACCAAATCTCGTGCATTAAATGCAGAGATTTGCCCCCATTCCGCGCATTAACTGTAGAGACGTGCCTCGAGCTCTGTACGAAGAGCAACTTTTGACGTGGCAGTCCGTTTGTCTTCTGCGGAGCGTAAAAGCTCACATCTGCCTGTGTAAAACTAGACAGCGTATTCCCTTGTATGCGTAAAAGCAGTTTATACCAAGGAAATGTCACTAGACGACGGTTTGGATCTCTGTGCCGTACCATTATTACAGCCGTCGTCTGGATAGTCGTGCAGTACTCTTTGTCAGGAGTCAGGTTCACTGCATGATCTGACAGGTTCATTCGAGGAATACGAAGCGTTCCTCGTATACTTCCATGCTGCATTAAAAGCGGATGAGTTTTACGCCATAAAGGCGATGTAACAACCTTTTTACGCTGAAGCAGTCTGAACACACTGTATTACGCGGGTTGTTTTGGAGCTATATTTTACGCTGTATTAGCGATAAAGCTCTGTTTGTACGCCGATGGCTCTGAAGTCACGTATTACGCCACACAGAACTGAAATACTGAGTATAACTCTACAGCGTATTTTTTATGCTTCTACAAGTCTAAAAAGAAATAATCTAACTCAACAATATAATCCAAGTCTCAACAAGCATGCCAGAGACAAATCCGGTACCCAAAATAATCTGCTAAAAGAACTAACTAGATAATTAGTGATTCTGGCTAAACCTCCCAGAATCACAACTGAACTACCAAGTCCAAGTCTGCAGCTACTCACCATGTGGTCCATAAATGTCGGACACCAGTTCCTCTAAGGCATAGTCTGGAAAAATTATTTTCCAATCAGGAAGGAGCAAATTACATCTCAAATAACATTTCCATTTAATTGATAAGGGCTATAAAACAATAAACAGATAATGCTATATACTGAGAGAAGACAGTGAATAAATGCAATGGCAAAATAAAGAAACAGGCAATGTAAAGAGACAGGCAATATAGACAATATGAAACAGTCAGTGAATATATGAAATGAGGAGAACGAGGTACAATATCATATACGGGTGATGTAGTATATGATCTAAAATAGAGAACTGTAACTATTCTAAGTGTTTGAAATATCAGTCTATCATGTGATCGGCTTGGGACAAGATCAAGCTGGTTATATATGATTAGCTATGATTCATGTAAGGTCAGGCTAACCATTTGGTTAGCTATGATGCAAGTAGTGGTCAGGCTAATCATATATAACAGCTATGAGGCATGTAATGGTCAGGCCGCACCCGACGTGAGATGTGGGGTGAGCTATGATGCATGTAGAGTTGGGTATGATTACATAATCTACTAATATTTCCCCCTGCCCCCAACTAGTACAGTGGATCCAATCATGACATGTCATGATACACGAGCAATATCCAATATATCACGTACATGGTCTAAATATCAATATCGTGTACAATGTCAATACGATAATCAATGTAACATCTCATGATTTTAGATCCAATCTATATACTAGTCCGTGTAGCACATGTAGAAGCATGAAAAATATGCTGGATAGCTCTACGCAGCATATTGATGCAAAGCAGCATAAACAGAGGACTTCAGAGCCTTCAACGTACAAACAGAGCTTCTCCGCCAAAGCACAGCATGAAATATAGGCTCAAGGACCATCCGCGTAGGACAGTATGTCCAGGCTGCTTCAGCGTAAACATGGTGCTTCATCGCCTTTATGGCGTAAAACTTATCCTCTTTCAATGTAGCATTGAAGTGTACGGGGGACGCTTCGTATTCTCCGAAGTGAACCTGTCAGATCCTGCAATGAACCTGTCAGATCCTGCAATGAACCTGACGTCTCGACTTCTGACAAAGGGATACTGCTCGACTACCCAAGCGACGGCTATAATGATGGCACGACACTGCAACCCAGGCTGTCATTTACTGCCATTTCCCTTGCGTAAACCGCTTTTACGTACACAGAGGAATATGCTGCCTAGTTTTACACAGGCAGATGAGAGCTCCTTACGCTCCGTGGAAGACAAATCGCCCGCCACATCAAAAGCTGCACTTCGTACAGGGCTCGAGGCACGTCTTTGCATTTAATGCACAGGGTGGTGACAGGCCCTCAAGGCATGTCTCTGCAATTAATATGCCGAATACTGACAGATGCCTGAGGCACATCTCTGTGTTTGATGCGCAGAAGGGTGGCAGACCTTCAAAACACGCCTCTGTATTTAATGCGCAAGATGATGGTGGATCTCCATATTTAATGCAGGAGATTTGATTAAATATTACCGAACCGTCGTTTAGTGACATCCCCTTTGCGAGAGCTGCTCCTACGCATACAAGGGAATACGCTGCCTAGTTTTACACAGGCAAACCTGAGCTCCTTACGCTCCGCAGAAGACGAACAGACTGCCACGACAGCGGCTACTCTTCGCACAAGATTCAAGGATGGGGGCAGATCTCTGCATTTAATGCAAGAGATCTGATTATCTCCAAGAGCCGTAATTCCGGCTAAGACGTCCACATCATCACTCTGGCATGTTACGCAGCGTCTTCTACGCCTATTCAGCTTCGGTGCCTGCTCGGCTTCTACGCCTACTCGGCCTCTATGACCAATCGGCTTTTATGCCTACTCGGCCTCTATGACCACTCGGCTTCTACGCCTACTCGGCTTCTATGCCGGTTTGATAACTATTTGGCTTCTATGCCATGGTGACAGACATTGGCTTCTATGCCAACCTCTTCTACACGAGGGATACCTACCTACGTGGCTTCTACGCCGTGATCTTCATAGCAGTTATACGCATTTTGTCCCTTAGTTGGACCCGTGTCACACGCTCATTCAAAGGATCATCTATACACAGGCATTGGTTATTTTAACCATTGTGTAATAGGGTGCTGTACTTTCCACTACTCGGTTTTTACACCGACTGAGTGGTCACTGTCACTAAAACTCTATAAATAGAGACCTCTATCAACAGAGGACAAGGTCGAACGATCGGGAATAGGTCGATAAATTGAAAGGAGAAATAGAGGAGAGAGAAAGAGAGAGAGGAGAATCCAGAGCTCAGGCAAAGAGAAGGGATCGACGACTTTGGCATCGGACATCCACCCTCTTTAGCAACCTTCGAAGCTGCTACCTGTCTTCCACGGCACTTCTTCAACATCGTGTAGTCCAAGGGCTAAAGTGATCGACTGCAGATCAGACACCTATAGCAATATTCACCCAGATTAAATAAATTGTACTTAGATATCCTCGTGTAGGATCAAATTTGTACAATCTTGTTTGTAAACATAAAAGAAGGGTAGGTCTTCGCACAAGACCTCATTTTCCCGCATTCATCAAATCTTTTCTCATTTATTATCCTAAACAAGATGGTGACTCTGCTGGGGACATCTTTCTCTTCTGATGAGGAAGCTATTGCTCGACACGATACGGTATCCGCGGGATCCATGAAGAAGACACTGGTCGTCCAGTTCGACCAGTCTGCCTACGAAGATATGCTCCGAACAAGGGGCAGCTCTCACTCTCTCTCTGTCTAAAACAACAGGAAACTGCGTAAGGTCTGGATGCCCAAGACATCCTCTACCATTCTTGTGGGTTCTCCGATCTCTCCGATCTCTCCGACCAATGAGGTTGTAGCATTGCTCCCTCCGTGCCCTGCGCGTAAAATTCAGTTGCCTGTCTCTGACAGAACCGACAAAACTTCTGGCAATGCCTCAGCGCTAACCCAAAAGTATACTCCACGCTCTGTGCGTGAAATTCAGTCTCCCGTCCCTGGCGGAATAGACAAAACTTCGGATAAAGCCTCAGCGCCAAATCAGAAGTATAAGATATGCTCCGCGCGTAAAACAACATCTGACCTCTACGGAGAACCAGATGATCCCAGTGATCTCCGCAAGGGAAAGCAAGCGGCGGACTACTCAACTTCTCGGCCTTTACGCCAGCAAAGGAATAATCTGCACGCCCTCCGAATTACGCGAGACGTCGATGGCCGCCTGAGGACATTCTCAGCTTTACGCCAACCAGAGCGAAGCTCCAAATTACGCCAGGCGAAGTCCCTAAGCATAAAGAAGGCTCCAGTTGCGGAAAGACACCCTCCCCGGGGATTATCCGCCACCCAGATGGCCAACCTGTTGTATACGGGTGGCACAGGGAAGACTATGGCTCCCATCATCCGCATGCCCACCAATGGGAACAGAAGGAACAAGGCATCATCTTCTTCTTCTGCAACTCCTCCTGACCTGCACAAGTATCTAATCCAGAAATGCAAGGAGAGAGGATCTTTCAGCATGGCTATTACGCCTCCTAGCAAGCACTGTTGTAATAATCACAGGATTATAATTAATTATTGCTGTTCTAAAGCAAAACGGCCGATTTTTGACCGGCTGAGCTACTCTCCATCTTTCCTAGAAGAAGAGCCCACGCATGCATCTGTGAACATGGCTTCATATATACCTGGAGGAAGCTCAGGCTCAAGACGTCCGTCCTCTAGAACTCTGAGCCGAAGGAAATTTAACATGCTTCTTAGGGACACCGAAGCTGGGGTGTTCCAGAACACTCGTTCAAAGTCACGACAACTGACTTGTGCTCTTCTGATTCCGATGCTGGGGGTCGTTAGTCTCCCGAATCAGATATAGAGAGTATAGAGTCAACTTCTGCAGCGACCTATACTCATCCTTCAATGACGCCCAGGGAGATGGGAGTTTATGCCATTGGAGATGAACACGAGGAAGCCTCGCCATTAGGGAACGCTGAGGAACGCATTACTACACTAGAGACATCTCTGAAACAAATGCAATCTATGATGGAGAACATGCACCAAATGATGCTAACTCAACAGACGGCTGCTATGGCTCAAACATCGGTCCCGCCTACTCAGATACGTGTGGGGGTGGACCTACCACCATCCAACACGATCCAAGAGCCTGCTCTAGATCAAGAGTCAGCTGGTCCTTCACTTCCTCACTCGGAGAATATACTACCTACTTCGGGAGTCACGATACAACCGGCTCCGCACCATTCCGTGGTCTCGCTACTAGCTGAAAATCCGATACAAGCAGTGCGGGAGTTGAAAGCCCAATTTGATGCATTGAAGCATAAAGATCAGCTCAAGAAATTGGGAATCAACCAGCCATACCCAGCTATCTGGGAGGAGGTCCCTTTTTCTCCGAGGTACAAACCTCAGACCATGGCCCTGTTCGAGGGAAAAACATCACCAAGTCAGTACATGAACTATTTCAGTATGATGACGGTGTTGCTACAAGGGAATGACGCCCTCCTCACCCGGGTGTTCAAGGGATGTCTCTCGGGAGTAGCTTACCAGTGGTACCGCAGCCTGGCGGACAACTGCATTACTTCCTTCGAAGACTTCAAGGCTTTATTCTTCACATGATTCTACGAGGGAGGAATGGACATGTCTATGTCCTCTCTCATCGAAGTCAAGCAGAGGGAGAAGGAGGATGTTCGCACCTTCGTCGAACGTTTTCGCCAAGCCACTTTACAGATGCCTCCAGGAGTTCCAGACTCAGCATTGGTGGACATTTGTAGGAAGAACCTTCTTCCCGTGATCTCGGTATTCACAGGACCATATCAGTTCCATGATTGGCCCTCGTTCATCATTTCAGCGGTAGCCGCCGAGGACAACGGTCGCAAGGCGCGCGACAATGGCATCATGATCTCTACCTCTGACAGAGGCAAGAGGTCATCCCCCAACGGCGACCATCCTCGTAGTTCAAAAGGAAAAGAAGCCCTGGCAATCAATACGTCCAGACAGAAGACTGCGGCAACTGCGCAGACAAAACCCGGGACTTCCAGGCCCGTCGAAGTATACTCTTTCGACGACGACGATATTCCGAGTATATTCGAGTGTCTCGTCAAAAGTGGCAAGATCACCCTTCCGGAGGAGAGGCGGCCCAGTAAAGTCGGCAGTGCCAACAACCCCAAGTACTGCATCTTCCACAGATACGTACACCACCCAACAAAGGCGTGTTACATACTGAAAAGGAAGATCCAAGAGCTGATCGATGCTAAAGCCATCACTCTACGCAATAGCGAGAAGACGGTCACGGCCAACATGATCTCTCTGCAATTTGGCAATCTGCCTCCCCAAGAAGTACCGGACGGTGTTACACCTATTTCCCGGACAACGATGAACATCGTTAATCTCCCTCTGGCTAGGGGTTAAAATATGACCTGTTACCCCTAACTACCCAGAGAGGCGAGATTATGTGGGTTCACCCAGACTTGGTGTCGAAGCTCGAAAAAGAGACTAATGCTACTAAAGCTAAGTCCAGGAAGAACTCCAAATGCAAGCCCTGCCATATGGTTGCAACTTCTTCGACATCAGACGAAGATGAGGTTTTAGCCACAGCAACCCGTTCAGGGAAGGCTTACCTCAAGGACTACGGAGCAAGTCAGGAAGATGCACCTGCAGACGCTTCAGATGCCAAGCCTTCAGAACCAGAGCCCGCGGTACCAGAGGCCGGTCTTTCGAGACCAACTTCGGCGGACAAGGGAAAGCAGAAAGAAGTGTGCTTCGATAAACCTGTAAAAAACATTCAAAACAAAGGTTTAGAGAAGCCGTACAACTTTGACATCCTGGCCCAACTAGCTAATACACCAGCCAGATTGTCCATCTTCGAGCTACTCAGGCTCTCCCAAGACACTCGTCTAGCCCTGAGTGAAGCATTGATGCAGGCGGATACATACTTGACCCAACTCAAGTCCCCCAATGAAGAACCCGTGGCGTGTCCTCGATGCCACAGTATGATGGAGGTGGTCCCAAATATCACTTTCACTCAAGATGACATGCTGTTAAGACATAACAGGCATGACAGACCCCTCTACCACACCGGGTATGTCAGTTCCATGGAGGTCGATCTGATTCACATAGATCTGGGATCCTCAATCAGCATCATTCCTCATAGTCTGCTCAGACCGCTGAGGATTCCTACCAGCGAACTGGCTTACACCACCACTACTATCGTGGGTTTCAACGCCGGAAGAAGTAAGCCGTTGGGAAAAATTTGCCTAAGGATCCAGATTGGCAACCTCAGATCGGTGGCTACATGCTACATCATCGATTCAGAGGTATCCTACAACATCCTGCTGGGAACACCATGGATCCACGACCACAACATCGTTCCTTCGACTCTATATCAATGCTTCAAATATGTAGACGCCCAAGGAACAGTACAAACGGAGGTTGCTAACCTAAACCCATTTAAAGGAGTAGACTCCTACTACTCTGACGCCGTGTTATACTCTCAAGACTACACGGAAGAGGTGTCAGCCCAAGCAGAGAAGAAATCCCACCGGGAGCCTGAAGAACCTTCTGCCAAGCAACCTCTGTCAATCAAGGTGAAAGGACGGACTACCCGTCCAAAAGCCACAGAGCCTATGGCTATCCACCTGAACAAGACCAGGTCAGGAAAAGGGGGTGATCCTCTAGTGATCACTCTGAACTAGAAGCCTCCGCCCTTAATCATCAACCTTCGGCGCAACAAGCAGCCGAGTGATGTAAATACAACCAGGAATACGGTTTCTGATAATAACAATGGACCTCTTTTCTAGTATATCGACGCTCGGATTCTAAATCAGGAACCCTCTCCCCATGATATATAGAGCCTATAGCATGAAAATTCTTGGCTGCTATAGATTCCTATCATCCGTACATATGGGAAGTGGCGTCATCATCCAATGTCACCATGACATATGGACCACATGAGGATTCCATCTTCATTGTTCTACCTGCCCGTGACGGTCAGCGTTCAATAGTCTTCGGCCGCATGCGCAACGAACAGACTATACAAGAGGATTCCTTCGATAACGATGCTGGTGAAATGCAAGTTCACAGGTACAGCCCGCAAGCCTTGAAGATCATACAAAATATGGGTTACAACTTGAGGATGGAACCAGGTCTCAACTACGGGAAAGGCAGACGAATACCGCTGCTCGGCAATCCCCACTATCAACAAACCCATTTCGGTTTAGGGTACGCCACCTCCCTTACGACTTCCAAGTCGAACGAGGATATCTTTTCCTCTTTTCAAGATGGCGCATCGCCCTCCGACTCATCTCACGCTCTCGAGAAAACATTATCAGCAAATATGGTAGTGAATGATTCCTTCGAATCAGACGAACAAGAATCTGAACTGTTTGAGAATGACGCTTGGGCTCAGCAGATGGATATACAATGGGAGTTCCGCTTCGAGCAGAGAGAACCTCCCACTGAAGATGAAGTTATCCAGATTGACGTTGGGGATTAACTTTCACCAAGACCGATATTTATCAGTAACAACCTTTCTGAAGAAGGAAGGGAAAAAATTATCCAACTGATAAAGGAATATATCGACGTCTTTGCGTAGAATTATGAGGATATGCCAGGTCTCGATCCAAAGGTAGCTACTCATAAACTCAACATACTGCCCGATTCAAAGCCTGTGAAGCAGCACCAACGCCGGTTCCGCCCGGACATGATGGACGCCATTGAAGCTGAAGTCAAGAAGTTGATAGCCTGCGGCTTCATCCGTGAGAAACAACATCCCGACTGGGTCGCCAATGTTGTCCCGGTCATAAAAAAGAATAGGAAAGTACGTATCTACATCGATTACCGAGATCTGAACACAGCCTGCCCCAAGGATGAGTTCCCTCTTCCCATCACAAACGTCATGATTGACAATACATGCGGTTTTGAACGTATGTCTTTCATGGACGGATTTTTAGGATACAATCAGATCAAGATGCATCCTGAAGACGAGAAGCATACTGCCTTCCGGATACCACTGGGGGTATATTGCTATACGGTCATGCCCTTCGGATTAAAGAATGCCGGGGCTACGTACCAACGGGCTATGAGCAACATATTCCATAAGCATTTATGCAAGACAGTGGAGTGTTACGTGGACGATATAGCTGTCAAAAGCCGCCTCAAGGATACTCACATCCAAGACTTGAAGACAGTATTTGACTTGATGCGCCAACATCAACTCAAAATGAATCCTACAAAGTCCTTTCTGGGTGTATCCAGTGGCAAATTTCTGGGATTTGTTATCACCGCCAAAGGCATTCAAGTGGACCCTGATAAAGTCAAGGCCATATTAGAAATGCGACCGCCTCGCAATCTGAGGGAACTTAGGGGATTTCAAGGCCGTCTGGCTTATATCCGGAGATTCATATCCAACCTCTCCGGGAGATGCCAACCCTTTTCGTGCCTCATGAAGAAAGGTGTATCCTTCGTATGGGACGAAGCCTGTCAGCAAGCGTTCGAGGATATCAAGCGCTACCTCACTAGTCCGCCAGTTCTGGTACCTCCTGTCATAGGAAGACCGTTCGTGCTGTACGTCCGAGCAATGGATCATTCCTTGGGAGCTCTTCTCGCACAAAAGAATGATATGGGCCACGAGCAGGCTATCTACTACCTCAGCAGGATGATGGTCGGAGCCGAACACCGGTACAACCCAGTGAAGAAAGAATGCTTGGCCCTGATGTTCGCTATCCAGAAAATGCGACACTATGTCACAGGCCAAACCATTCACATCATCTCCAGGATCAATCCTCTGCGGGTACTAATGAACAAGCCAAGCGTTCTTAATTCTCGACTCGCGACTTGGGCGATGTTATTAACGCCATATGACATGGTGTACGTCCCTCAGAAGTCCGTCAAAGGCCAACCATTGGCTGACTTTTTAGCTGCTCATCCCATCCCGGAGGCCTCCAAACTGTACGAGGACATTCTCGACGAAGTTGTAGAGTATAATTTTGCAACGGAAGACGATGCATGGCAACTGTTCTTCGATGGCGCCTCCAGGACTGGTCCCAGGGGAAACATGATTTCAGGAGTAGGGATCGTCCTAGTCACTCCTGATAAACTCGTTATACCGAGCATATTTTCTTAGCGAGCCCTGTTTTAACAATGTGACGGAATACAACACTCTACTAATCAGGCTCCAAGTCGCTAAAGAGCTGGGGGTCGAATCTCTGAAAGCCTTCGGTGATTCTCTGCTGATCGTCAATCAAGTCAGAGGGATATATGAAGTCCGGAATCCTGACCTCATCCCCTATCACCGAGCAACGGTCGAGATAGCCATGACATTCAAGGGATTCTTCCTTGAGCATGTACCTCGATCTCAGAATCTGGAAGCTGATGCCTTAGTAAGTCTAGCTGCAGATTTAGCTACTCCTATAAGAAGGCAGAATTCGGTAATCCTTCTTAACAGAGATTTATTTTGTGTAAAAAATAGCTTTCACATAGAACATAGCTACACGGTGGAAGCAGATCCGCCCAAGAGAGACTGGAGAAGTCTCTTTATAGATTTCGTAGCATACGGAATCTTGCCGGAGGATCCTAAAGAAGCAATATATGTCAAAAGACGATCATTACGCTTCTACTTCGACGCATCGTCACAGTGCCTATATCGCCGGTCTTACGACGGGCTATTATTACGATGTCTCTCTGGTGATGAAGCATAACGGATTATTCGTGAAGCTCACAACGGCGTATGCGGGGCGCATCAACCCGGTCCTAATCTATAGGATTGTATCAGGAGAATGGGCTATTACTGGCCCACTATGATCGCAGACGCAATCCAGTATGCCAGACGATACAGAGCCTATCAGGTTCATGCAGACTTCATACATCAACCGTCCGAACATCTACATCCTACAGTTACATCCTGGCCTTTCGAAGCATGGGGTATGGATATCATCGGTCCTATTCACCCGTCTTCTTCCAGAGGTCACCGGTTCATACTGGCCATCATGGATTACTTCTCCAAATGGGCAGAGGCGATCCCTCTTGCTGAGGTAAAAACATCTAATGTGACCAGCTTCATCAAGCATTATGTTATTTACCGCTTTGGGGTTCCCCGAAGGATAATCCATGACAATGGGCCTCAGTTCATCAGCCATGCGTTCCACCGATTTTGCGATAAAAATCGGATACAAAACGTGGCCTCTACGGCATATTATTCGGCTGCTAATGGGTTGGCGGAAGCCTTCAACAAAATCATTATCAAACTCTTGAAGAAGTTCGTCTCTTCGAATAAGAGAGATTGGAATGAGAAGCTGGAAGAATGTCTCTGGGCATACCGTACCACGGTACGAGCACCGACAGGTTGCACGCCATTCTCATTGGTCTACGGGAGTGAAGCAGTTTTCCCCATCGAGATTCAAATTCCGTCACTCAGGATAGCCGTGGCTAACGAGTTAACTCAAGAAAAGAACGACCGGTTAAGGCTTCAAGAGCTAGAAGGATTAGACGAGAAACGCCTCCAAGCTCAGCAGCGTATCGCCCTCTACCAAGCACGTATTTCCAGAACTTTTAATCAAAAAGTAAAGGAAAGAGTATTCAAAGTCGGTGAGCTAGTTTTGGCTGTAAGAAGGCCGATGATTCTTACTCACAGGAGTAAAGGCAAATTCCAACCCAAATGGGAAGGCCCTTACGTAATCAAGACAACGTTCTCAAACGGCGCTTACAGGTTAGCCCAGCCTAATGGAGACCTGCTAATGGCTCCTATCAATGGCAAATTCCTGAAAAGGTACTATGCTTAAACCTCCTCTGCTCAAGTGGAATATGGCGAAGACCTCATTCTGACAAAACTACTTCCAAAATGAAACTAGTTGGATCATATTCTATCATGTCCATATGACCTCTGAATAGATATGCTCTGCTAAAGCTTACCGAAAGTATATCACGTCCACACCACCTCTGATATCACTTTCACTAAAATCTGTCATTTATATTCCAAAATGATGGGTCCACAGAGTCAGATGAAAAGCCTCTCTATTATTCCCAAAAAAGAGCGAAAGTACATTAAAAAGCAAAAGCAAAAGTACATCATGAAAGGGGAGCGATCGGGTCGCGAAGCTGCTGCGCCAGTACGGCCATCCTCTCAGCCCTGGAATCCAAGATATCAGCGCGGACCCGCTCCAACCGTGCCTCGTCATCCAGCAGGAGGGACAGTTCGACTCTAGCCCGAAGGAAACCGGCACGGGCGACTCCTGCACTCGCCAAGTTCTGTTATGCTGCGACCAGTCGGCCATTCACCACATCTAGACCTTTCGATGACTGAGAAGCCCACTCCTTTGCCTGAGCAAGCTTTGTCTCCAGTTTGCGGACCCTCGCTACATTGCCGTCATGCTCGGCCTGGCACTTCGTTTGAAGGGCGATAGTCTCCTCCAAAACGACTTTTCTTTTGTCCATCTCCTGCTGGTTAGTCTCGATGAATTTATTCAGACCTTCCTTCTTTTCAACAAGATGCGCAGTCAAGGAGTCGTATCTGGCCTGGACCAGAGCTTCAATGTTGCCTCGAGCTAGCTGCAGGTATTCATTAATGGGTTGCTCCAAACTATTAACCATCGCCTCCAGCGCGTCAGCTACCCCGGTATCATCGAATTCCCTGATCGCCTCTATCGAGAACCGAGAGGATCTCTTCAGCGACGCAAAGTCCAGCTTCTGCGCCAACACCATTGACATTAGCGTTCTCAAAGTGGTGTAGAAGATACCGGTGTACTATTCGGTCAGCACAACTAGGTCCGCATGAACGCGGGGAGTGTCCGCGATCGTGGCGACTTCTCCTCCAGGAATAACCACAGACGATGTCGCCACGGCCGTCGCCTCAACAGGAGGTACGTCGAAAGAATAATCGCCAACACCGGACGAAGTGACCAGCGTGCTCAAAAGAGGCACTGTCGCAATGACAGGCTCATCCTCCTCTCGAGATATCGGAGTCTCCTCGACAGGCAAGCCAGCACCCGAAGATGTCTTCTCTTCAAAATCGGGTACCTCCGTGTCACCGCCAGAGCCAAAGGGCGCATCTATATTGCCCTTCCCGAAGAGGTCTTCCCATGAAAGGAGGACGAAAGGAAGTTAATATCAGCATAATGTTAACTTTCCTAAAAGAAAAGGCGTGAAGACGACATTTACCCGTGGCCGACGACATATATGTCGCATCCGCAGCCTGTACAGCTAAATCATTTCTTAATGATGCTAGGCAAGCTGTCATACCTGGGGAAAGGGGTCTGCTAACAGAAGCTGACAGATAGTCTTCCAAGTCCTCCTCAAAATCCAACCGAGGCTCATTGGCTGGAATCGCGCTAGGTGCGCTCGCAGGCGCGGCAGAAGTCCCTCCCGATGCCGATCCGGTTAGAGGTATACGAAACTTTATTATACTCAGCCCCAAAGGCGACCTCGCTCCACTACCTGAAGCAATAGCCGCGATACCAGCGTCCAGCTGAGATTCTCCGGCTCCACCAGCCGAAACTGTAGAAGGTCCCTCTCTAAAAGGCGAGGAACCTCCAATCAAAGAATCGTTCCCAACACGGGGAGATGCAAGCTCACCTCCAGGAGCCTCAATGCCAGGAATCCTGAGAGGACAATTTACTATCTTCTTCTTCCTCTTACGAGGGGAAGTCTCCTTAGGAGCAGGAGCCCTTCGCTTCCCAGGAACTACCAAAGCCCCTGCAGGCGGAGGTACTTTACCCCTAGGGACCGACACCAGAGGCTTATCCGGGGCAACGGACTCCTCACCCTCATCGGAAGAAACCGAGGGGACTTCAACTCTTCCCCCAGGCTTGGAAGAGGGCACCCTAAAGCTTCCATGCATATCAAAATCGTGATGGAAGGTGTTCGTTGCCACATAGAACTGGGCATACGAATGCAGGATGCGCAGCTCCGTGGAGAGTGTAATAACGGGCACAGTAAAAATTGCCCCATACAGCCCATGATAAAATATCGCCATCCCCTTGCTCCATCAATGAGTCCACATCTGGACATGAAGCTGGTGACTGATCATACCTAAACTGCCGGGCAAACCGACTGGGCAAGTAGGGCTCCAAGAAGCAATGATCTTCGCTTCTGTACAGCAGATGGGATGGTCTGATACAGACCAACCAATTAAAAGCTTCGGAAGAAAGAATGGTCTTCTCTCTACCCGAATCCTCGAACCTAATCCCCGATTGATTGCGATGTATAGGAGGGACGATGCAGAAAAGCTTCAAACTATGACTGAAGCCTAGCGCCCGCCGGCAGTCTATAACTGTGTTCACGTTCCAGGAAGACTTCTGGTAGTTCAACAAGAAACTACCCCCCGAACTACTGTCGGAACCGGGGGACTTCACCCGGGGGTTATGGAGAATTAACCACCCCATCAAATACAGGTATGGTAATTCTATCCTGGGAAAGCTATCACGCCGAATTTTATCGACGAGCAGCCCGTCGGTCATGGCCCTCAGGCCAGCTTGTATACGGCACACCATAGCAGGAAGCAAGCCCAGTCTTGCCCCGAACACCAGACGCACTGCAGGCCATAACGTGTTGCGGTGAATGCGGTCCACAGATGCGATGCCAGGCACTACTACTCGGCGCAGCCATATAGAGAGGAAGCCAGCCAGTTGAGCCTCCCTGGACAGAGGCCTGCGACAGTGCCTCAAATAACTATAGGCCTTAGTGCCTTCAGGATACTTTCCCGTCCCTTCATCGAGGAACCGGTCCGGAGCACCAGCATCCACTATGAGATCGTCAACTACCTGAGCATTAAGCGCACTCAGGGGATTCACAGGCAGATCCTTGCCCTCCAATACCTTCTCCGGCTTAGCAATCCTGGACCGGTGGAAGAAAAGATAGGACGTCCATTTGTTGATGTGAGCCAAATCTGAGGGCTCATCATAAAAAGCGGTACAGACGAGGTAGTGGCACATCAGCTCCTGATAGAACTCCACTACCCGAGGGTCTGAACCCCCCAGCTCCCGGTTCGTGGGAACATACTCTTCATATGGAGTATCCCCCATCGGCAGTCTTGAGATCTCTACCATCTTATGCAGGGCCAATCCCAACTCCCCCAGTGGAATGGCGAAAGTCCCGGTGAGCGAAATATATCGCTCTATCAGTGCCAGGAAAAGGTTAGAATTAGGAGGTAACCCAATACTGGTAGCACTCACAGCTGCAAACAGACCAATATTCTCTAACTCGGTCTGGAAATGCTTCAAGGCCCAATCAACTAAACGAGCCCATCGAAGGTTTGAAGGGGTGATCCACCCACCGCACCGAGGGTTCACCTTAGGGTATACTCCCCCACGCCCCATAAAATTATTACAGAAAGTCGGTAACTGGACCGGCTGGATCACCAGACTGTCTTCACTCGGGATACTGCCCGGGTACAGCCTCCTGAACAGCGTCACAGAGCCAGAAGGGCGGCTGACAAACGACCCCTGGTCAGCTCCTCTCAGATGAAAGATCTTCCCTGGCTTACCGTGAAGATCAGGGGTCAGCGTCCACGACATCCTCCTGGGATGCATAGCATGGAAGAAGGCCAAGATGGGGTAGTCTCTCGGCATATTGGGCAGGTACAAGACCAAACCCTCAGCAGGGAAAACCCAGAGTTCTCTCTTGGGCTTTGTCTGGGACTGCTTGTCAATCATGTCCCTGAAGAGGAAAGCCGGCTTCAGTTATTGCTCCCCGTCTACATACGTTAGGGGCTCCCCGTTGATCAAGTTCAGCAGCGTTCGCTCGCCCTGAGCCGATATCAGAATTGCCCTTCCTTCGGGATACTGGGGCCCGGAGATAGGAAATGTCACGTATGACAGATCCTCCAAATAGTTGGAGTGCAGCATCCCGGCGGCAGAGCCCATCACCTCAGCCAGCGGAGACTCATGTAAGTTGACTGCAAAAGTACAAGAGAAATACGTCAGTTCCTATAACTAGACATTACAGGACTTGCAGCATCCGCGAAAAAAAAAAATCAACAGTCCGTGCTCTACGTCGGACTGATTAAATTGAGTTGTTACGTCGGAACTCTCATCCACAAGCATAAAACTCAAATTTTAATAGTATACGCCAAGTTTTCGGCGGTCAAAGCTTTTACGCTCGACTGCGAAAAAATAGAGTTTTTACGCTGACTCATTAGAAATGTGGGCGTAAAAAGATGAAACGTCTCCGTGCATCATCTTCCTCAAAGAGGCTATCAACACAGAAGATGACCTAGAGCGGTCACGTTCAACGTGTGCGAAGGATTTTCAGTCATTCTCTTTTTTCCCAAAAGCTCTACCTTCCAGGCCGGGTGCACTACTCGTCGGCGGGATACTCCGCTCAGAATGAAGTTCGCCTTGTCCAACCAGAGACGCTCTCGCTTGAGCGGAGGAACGAGAAGAAGAATCAACCTTCTTTCCCTTAGTGGAGGAGGATTGTTTCGAAGTCATTACTGGAAACTTTGAAGACTCAAAGAAGAAACGGAGAAAAACTCGAACAGTCGAAAGCTTTCTCTCGCAGAAGACGGATGGAAAGTTTTTCTCTCAGAAACTTGGGATATATATAGAGTTCGGATGGACTCCTCGGACCCTGAACCAAATCCCCTAATTAATATTCAGTTATGATTGGGTCCTACGTCAGCCTATTTATTCAGAGAAGACGGACAGTCAGCGAATTCGAAAAATTTTCGCGCAAAGCAGGTTCTTGGTTTCTACGCTAAGGAGCTTTCTACGCTCGACAGCTACAGATCTACGATTTTATGCTCGTAAGCTATAAGTCTATGGTTTTACGCCCGGATGCCTTTGTACTCGATAGCTTTTATGCTCGAGAGGCTACAAACCTACGACTTCACGCTCAGCAGATACCAAATCGATGATCTCACGCTCGGTGGCGCTTAGTTTACGCTCAGAGGCGACGGATCCACGACTTCACGCTCGGAAAATTTTCTTTTCAGAAGCAACAAATCTACAGTTCTACGCTAAGGAGCTTTCTACGCCCGACAGCTACGAATTTACGGCTTTACGTTCGACAGCTATAAGTCAGGTTTTACGTTCGGATGCCTTTGTGCTCGGTAGCTTTTATGCTCGAGAGGCTACAAACCTACGACTTCATGCTCAGGAACTATAAGTCTATGATTTTACGCTCGATGGTGTTTAGTTTATGCTCAGAGGCTGCCAACTTATGATTTTGCGCTCCATGACTTCCCGTACATCTGAAAGATATGCAGGCCAGAGTACGCGTACATCTAAACGATCCTCAAGGCGGTCAATTACAGGAGTTCACACAGAAGATACTCCTTCTTGACCTCAAGATATCCCAAGTACCCGAAGCATACAAAGTTCAACATTAAAAAATTACTCTTCTTCATGGGTCGATTCGAAGTTCATCCAGACTCCAGTCTGAATATTTCATCTACCAAGATGGCAAATTAGTTTGACAGCCATTTCTCGCCCTGTTCCAAGGGATTTTTGAGAAATCATTCTTGAAGATAATGTCTGAACAAAGAAATTCTGTTTATCAAACGTAACAGTTCAGAATTCTACGTGGTTCCTCACTCCTAAAATAGCAGGACAGTTTGAACACTCGAATGCTAAAGCGGCTTTCTACGCATCATTAAGTTATGCGTAAAAGACAGGACATGTCCTAGCACTCTTTCTAAACAGAGTCGGCGTAAAGAAATCAGATGTGTCGAAGCTACACATATTCAGACTTCACAGCAAAGTATGGCAACATGATCATATGCACGGAAGAAAGACGATTTTATTAAAGATTAAAGTCATGATTACATATGAGGGAAATCCAATCTACAAGGGTTTTTCTTTATTTCTCATAATTACATATGAGGGAAATCCCGTCTACAAAAGGATTTTTCTCATCGTCGTCGGAAGACCACCCCCCAGAATCTGCTCTACCAGGTTCTTGCATGGGCGCCAATTCTTCATCTCTCCTCCAACAGTTGGTCGATTTTTGCAACCGACTAAAATGATAAATGGAGGGAGAATACGAAACTGGGCCTGCCTAAATTATGCAGATCCCATGCTCCGTGCACCGTGACAGATTGAGTTGAGGTATTTCACCCAACTCAATACCCGAGGTCAGAGCTAGTTGCTGCTCTCATCCCCGGAGGTAACGGAAGAAGGTGCCACTTGCAAGCAGCATGGTGAAATACGATTCTTCTTCTCTCCCGAAGAACCACCATACAAAGTTACTGATTATCCCGAGCAAAGGAGGCTATGATATCCTTCCATAATCCATCGTTACAGAGAACATTTGCTCGAAGATGCCGTCTTTTTTGGCTCCTTACATGCTGGAAGAGCATAATCTCCTTTTTCCTCAAGTCAACCCGACGAACTCCGGCCATCATCTCTGTATGATGAAGGAAGTGTGGGAAGAACATGAGAACTCCTCAGCCTTTTTTATAGGCGAGAGAGAGCACCGATCCCCAATAAATCTGCCATAAAGTCAGCCTCGACCGTTTCAAAACTCCATTCAGAAATGTTTCGAGTTACGAGGAGCGGTTTATGCTTTATTCAAAGCATTTCAAATTACGAGGAATTTAAAAGCTTTGAAGAGGGTCTTGTAGAAGCATGAAAAATACGCTGGATAGCTCTACGCAGCATATTGATGCAAAGCAGTGTAAACAGAGGACTTCAGAGCCTTCAACGTACAAACAGAGCTTCTCCGCCAAAGCACAGCATGAAATATAGGCTCAAAGACCATCCGCGTAGGGCAGTATGTCCAGGCTGCTTCAGCGTAAACATGGTGCTTCATTGCCTTTATGGCGTAAAACTTATCCTCTTTCAATGCAGCATTGAAGTGTACGGGGGACGCTTCGTATTCTCTGAAGTGAACCTGTCAGATCCTGCAATGAACCTGTCAGATCCCATAATGAACCTAACGTCGCGACTTCTGACAAAGGGATACTGCTCGACTACCCAGGCGACAGCTATAATGATGGCGCGGCACTGCAACCCAGGCTGTCATTTACTGCCATTTTCCTTGCGTAAACCACTTTTACGTACACAGAGGAATACGCTGCCTAGTTTTACACAGGCAGATGAGAGCTCCTTACACTCCGCAGAAGACAAACCGCCTGCCACGTCAAAAGCTATACTTCGTACAGGGCTCGAGGCACGTCTCTGCATTTAATGCACAGGGTGGTGATAGGCCCTCAAGGCACGTTTCTGCAATTAATGCCCCGAATACTGACAGATGCCTGAGGCACGTCTCTGCGTTTGATGCGCAGAAGGGTGGCAGACCTTCAAAATATGCCTCTGCATTTAATACGTAAGATGATGGCGGATCTCCACATTTAATACAGAAGATTTGATTAAATATAACCGAACCGTCGTTTAGTGACATCCCCTTTACGAGAGCTGCTCCTACGCATACAAGGGAATACGCTGCCTAGTCTTACACAGGCAAACGTGAGCTCCTTACGCTACACAGAAGACGAATAGACTGCCACGACAGCGGCTACTCTTCGCACAGGATTCAAGGATTGGGGCAGATCTCTGTATTTAATGCAAGAGATCTGATTATCTCCAAGAGCCGTAATTCTGGCTAAGACATCCACATCATCACTCTGGCATGTTACGCAGCATCTTCTACGCCTATTCAGCTTCGGTGCCTGCTCGGCTTCTACGCCTATTCAGCTTCGGTGCCTGCTCGGCTTCTACGCCTACTCGGCTTCTATGTCAGTTTGATAACTATTTGGCTTCTATGCCATGGTGACAGACATTGGCTTCTATGCCAACCTCTTCTACACGAGGGATACCTACCTACGTGGCTTCTACGCCGTGATCTTCATAGCAGTTATACGCGTTTTGTCCCTTAGTTGGACCCGCATCACACGCTCATTCAAAGGATCATCTATACGCAGGCATTGGTTATTTTAACCATTGTATAATAGGGTGCTGTACTTTCCACTACTCAGTTTTTACACCGACTGAGTGGTCACTGTCACTAAAACTCTATAAATAGAGACCTCTATCAACAGAGGACAAGGTCGAACGATCGGGAATAGGTCGACAAATTGAAAGGAGAAATAGAGGAGAGAGAAAGAGAGAGAGGAGAATCCAGAGCTCAGGCAAAGAGAAGGGATCGACGACTTTGGTATCGGGCATCCACCCTCTTTAGCAACCTTCGAAGCTGCTACCTGTCTTCTATGGCACTTCTTCAACATCGTATGGTCCAAGGGCTAAAGTGATCGACTACAGATCAGACACCTATAGCAATATTCACCCAGATTAAATAAATTGTACTTAGATATCTTCGTGTAGGATCAAATTTGTACAATCTTGTTTGTAAACATAAAAGAAGGGCGGGTCTTTGCACAAGACCTCATTTTCCCGCATTCATCAAATCTTTTCTCGTTTATTATCCTAAACAGCACAGTGTCAAGAATCAGATGTAACATTTTTAGATACTGGAATTATAGATATTATCAAATAATTAGAAATTATCAGAGAATGTACTCGTCTTGGGTCCTTAGTTGGTAATACCAATGTCCTGTTCCAGAGTATCATCTGGATGATCCAACAGTCCTATAGACATATCATAAAATAATACAACATTGCATCAGATATTACTCTAACACACCTTTATAAAAATACTGGACTTAGGGCTATGCTAGGTTTGATACTGGTCAACTAGGGTCAGTGTGCGTCAAGTTTCACGGGCGTCGCGTCTGTAATTACTGTGCAATCAGACACTCAATGATACGGGTCTTGCCAGTACGTCGATGTACATATGATAGTTTGCTAACAGTTCACAGGGTCACAAGGTCATGTGTAGTTATGGGGTATCCGTATTTATACTCGGGTTCCCTAGTAGAGGTATATATTTAAATATACAAAGTACACTCATAATATTTACCAATTAAATACATACATAATATATATATACACTTAATGAATTTACACTATTATATATATATACACATATACATACTAATCAAATTATACTATGTACATATATACATATATTAAAAAGGTACTAGGGATGCACGTACAATACGTATACATATGTATATATATACCAGTTCGAGAAATACATCATATATATATACATGCATACAAGTATATATATATATATATATATATATATATATATATATATATATATATATATATATATATATATATCAAAACATACGTATTAACGTATATTATGCTACATATATATATATATATATATATATATAAATATATACCAAAATACATCTTACTAAACATATACTATACATATATATGTTTATATGTACCAAAATACGTTTTAAGCCCATACATATACTAATACTAATACACAAATAAATTTATACCAGTATACATTTTATTAATTATATACTATATGAAAATAACCAATATACATACATATATATATATATATATATATATATATATATATATATATATATATATATATATATATATATATATATATATATATTATTACGTACATACTAATACATACCTATATACATTATTGAATAAATATACCAATAGAGAAATACTAATACATTTACATATACACTACACACATACGTACACGCATACGTGTACGCGAGGGGAGGATCGAACCTGAGCACGGATACGAGCAACTGCGTGTCCTACTCCCTTCTTGTAGACATGGAAATGGATGTTTCCAACTCGACTGCTAAATGCGTGCTCGTGGCGTCGTGGACATGAAGCAACATGGGACGGTTAGAAGAGCTCTCTGATCATAATTTAAACCGGAATGATGACTTGAACTTCACGGATCGGTGATCGTTTAAGTCGAACAGAAAATCCTTCTCTGAGGTACTTCACCAAGCACCGAATCGTCGCTGGAGCACGTCGAAACTGCCGTCGTCGTCGATGCCTCTACAGTCGCCGTCAAGGAAGAGAACGTCCGTCGCTGAAGTGTTGCCAAAAAGTTTGCTGGAGCGCCGAGGTCGTCGTCTCTGTTGTTGTGGTGTTCGTCGACCGCTGTGGAACTCACGGTGGAGTCTTTGTCGTCGTCTTTGTCAAAGCCTTGGACCGCCGGAGAAGGAAGCACCTTCATTGATCGTGGAGAAGTGGATCACCGTCACTGGAGTCGTCGAAGTTGCTGCTGTGCTTCGTCGAGATGTTATCGGCTGGCAGAGGAGATCATTGGCTGGTAAAGAAGATCGCCGGTGAAGAAAACCGCCATGGCCGCTTCGAGCTGAGATCGGTTGCAGAGGTTGCTTGGTGCGGGAAAAGTTTGGAAGGAGAACGAATTTCTCCCAACTGAGTGTATACTCAGTTATACTGGGCCGATTGTTTGGGCCTGGATGATTGGGTTAGGGTCTGGGAATGGGCTGCACAGTGATGGGTTGGGACGGATGGTGGTGGAGGAGTTGGCCGAAGGGTGGAAGAATATGGAGGAGGAACGGGCGAAGCAGCCGGGGAAGGAGGCTGTGGCCGGGGCAGTTGGCCGGATAGGGAAGAAGGTGAGGGGAGTTGGTTTTTGGCTTTTAAAAAGAAAGGGAAAAAAAAATAATAATAATAATAATAAGAAGAAGAAGAAGAAGAAGAAAGAAATGGGAAAAATTTGCTACGTTGGTGTTTGTGAGGAGGGAGGAGAGAGAAGATGGGGGCTTCCCTAGGTTTGGGGATTAGGGCTTGCTTGGGAAGAGTGAGGTGATGTGACATTTTATAAAAAAGTGATAGAGAAATGAGTGGTGTTAATGCACCCATTTTGAATGGGTGGTCAGGATTTGACATGGAGAATTCATTCATGTAAGGATGAGGGTTGTTGACTAGTCAAATATTTGGGCTCTCTATTTGGTTCGAACCAATAGGATGGTGACACCTAATACAACATTTGCAAATTAGCCCCCTTAAATTTGGGTATTTGTATAGACACATAAAATGATAAAAATTGGTGGGGGAAAATTGGTGTTTGGTGTTTTGTAGGGTGAGGGGGTGTTGTATGTTTTGTATGGACTTAATTAATGGGGTATTTGGATTAAGTCAGGATTAGTCAAAATGGTATCCCCAATTTAACTAGAAATAAATGCAAGCGGTGTTCTAAAATTAATTAGGAGTACATGGGGCCAAAATTAGGTTGGGACACAAATATCATTAGTGAAGAAGACTCAGAACAGAATATTACCCTAATTTGGGTTGCACAAAAAAATGGGTCGAGATTGCCTCCAATTTCGATTGGAACGCACAATGATGCAAAGTTGGAATTCATTTAGGAATTAAATAAACGTCTGCGACGAATATTGTGCGGCTAAAATAAAATACAAGAGAGCATGATTATGAGTTACAAAAAGGTCAAAATGGAAGGCGGACACGTCTAGGGCAAGGTTGTAAAATTTGTTGGAAGGCAAAAGCTAGGGTAGCTCTCCAAATATCGAAGCAACGGTAAGGCGCAACAATTAAATAAAATTACGATAATTAATCACAATCCCAATTAATTAAATTCTAATTAATAAAAATTAATACACAACCCTATAATTCGGTCAGGTGTTCATCTAGTGGGCTTCTAGGTCAAGTCTACCAGCTCACATTAATGAACATTGTATATATATATATATATATATATATATATATATATATATATATATATATATATAATATTATAAATATACATCTCATACAATTATTTAAATTAAATATACGCAATATTAAATATATATATAAAAAGTCAAAAATACCCCTATTTTTGGAATGTGGTAGTGACATTATGTACTCAGGTACTTGTTAAGTCTAAATAGTTAGATAAGTATGTATTTACTTGGTAGAATAGTAATATGAATATGTGTATTATGTTAGTTGAGGGGTTAGCTAGTAGCTAGTTAGCTACCTATATATGTATATATTGTATTAGTTATGTTAATGTTGGGCTGCCTTGAGATACCAAGGTATTCCCAAGGTATGGGTCGATGTCCAAGGTATTGAGATTGGGTATTAGGGTAGTTGCGATACGCATTGGTGAAAGGCAAGGTATCCTAATTAAATTGTTTTGAGATATTATTATTATATGTGACTTATGTATATATATATAAACCTATTTTCATATTTGAAAACCTGCATATCTTAGGATACGGCTTCTTAAATGATCTGTTGTGTGTTAGCTTAGCTAGTTTAGCATAGTTTCAAAGTATATCGACTTAGTGACTTAGCATTAGACTCTTGCAACCTAGAATGCGTTGGTTTGACTTAGAAATGGCATATCGACCTAGAATTACATCAACATCAGTTATTTTCATCTTTGAACCTTGTATTGATGCAATATACGATATATAGGTTGTGAGACACCAGCTTGGGCATCGAGAGACACACTTTGCTCAGGACTTCAGGCGAGTACATTTCTCTGTTTGTTTTCAATTCATAATATTGTATATATGCATATTCTAGATTAGTATACATTAATTCCCGACACAGTGATTTCACGGACTGGTGCTATATGGATCCCGTCAGGAGGTGTTATCCCCTACCGTGTGCAACGGGTACCTAATGACATGTATTTCATCGTGTGCATCGGGTATTGACTTTCATGTGCTTCTTATGCATCGATTATTTCGTGTGCTAGTGTGACTATCATTATCATATACGTAACGTGTCATGATTGGATCCATGAGTATTGGTTGGGGAGGGAGAGTAGGAGTTGGTTATGTGATCAAAGCCCTCTTGATCTCATGTGTATGTCGATTATACACCTCACGTATAATAGAGTTACCTTTATACCTCATGTGCAACCTAAGTCGATCACATAACGAACTCGCACTCTAAAACACATAGTTAGTATTTTTTGTTCTCTACTTGCAGTTATTCTTGTATTTACTTCTAGCTTTATTGTGCCTATTACATGTTCACTTGTATTATTCTTTCTACTTGTGCATCTTGTATCATTTTTTTATTGCTTGTTATATATGCTCGATTATGTTATTGGAACTGCTTTCAGAGGTATGTACTTTGCTCCAATTCTGACTGGATATATTTTTTCAGATGATTGGCTAGAGGAGCTGTGTCCCACACATTACGGACCTCAGGAGGGTGAGACTTTAGAGGACACTCTCCTAGAGCCAGAGGACATAGTACCAGTGACCGAGGAGGTCTAATTTTGTTTAGTTTTTGTATTAGACTATTATATTTGAGAGGATTCACAGATGTACTATTATTTTATATTGTGGATTGTATCTTTCTTTCTTTCGCTATTTCCATTCGTGCATTATTTCCTCCTTAGTTTGTTTTGTGATTGAGATTGATATATTTGTGAGATACCATATTGCTCCTCCGATTGAAGTTGAGATAATTGACAGGTACCATATTATATTATTGAGATATAGATAATTAGAAATGACCCAGACAGCGATTTACCGCCGATTCTATGGCTTAGGCTAGGCGTAACCACGTACTCGTGCCCGAATATCAGGGTGCGGGTCATGACACAGCCTCACTGTCTCCACCACCCCAACGCCACCAGCAACCTACACCTATACCACCGCCAACCACCGCTCGCACCACCATCATCAACATCCCCATCACCAACCCGACCCTGATCACCCCAGCCCGCCTGACCAACACCTACACCACCGCCAACCACCACTACCAGCCTGACCACCGCATCCCTACGACCAGCACCACCCTCAACCACCAGCACCACCAAGCCGCGGTTGCAGCTGCTGCCATGGCTGCTGCTACCGCTGCTGCAACTTGACGCTGTATTCGAGCAGCCATGAACTTGCGACAGTATTCAAGTATAGCATTGTAGTCATGATTTAATGTTTAGTGTCTGATATCGATATTTGTAATATTATATTGGTGTGTTTAGGATCATTGGATCAGCCGGGAGACGCTGCAGGAGCAGGATATTGGCTTTTATAGCTTTAGGACCCAGGCAAGATACCTTGCCATATTTACTGTTTAATATAGATTATGCATATGTTGTATGATTCTTGTTACTTTACTTCATATGACTGTATGCGTCCGAGATTAACTCGGGTGCATCGACGGTTTCGTCGATAATTTGTATACTTGACCTAGTTGTTAGCAGACTCACCCCAGTTAGGAGGATACGTTGATATCTTCCAAAATCTGATACTTAAATGTATTTACTGTGACATTCATATTGGGATGCGGGTCCGTAAATTCGACTAGCTATCGGTGCGTGTGACATGCATCACGGTTAGTGCATAACTCAGGATATTTATTTGTAAAGACTGGCATATAGATACGTGGTATGCACGTCGAGTATTCGACTGGTGTATTACATTGGGCGGAGAGGACAATTAGTAGACGTATGGGGTACACCCATTGGAGCCATGATTTTGGAGAAACCTCGGATCCAATGACTTCCTTTATACTGATGCCACATTCTTCGGAGCGATATGGACGATATACTATGCTAATGCCACATTCTTCGCAGTGTTATGGACGATATACTGTACTGATGCCACTCTCTTCAGAGTATGGACGTTATGCCTACACCTACACCTACCCATACGTACCAGCGTTGTCCTCATATTGCATTCACTTAGATGGTTAGCACACCCTTATTGTATTTATTTTATTCAATATTATTTATATGGCATGTTTCTATATATCTTGTTACGTCCCTCTGAGGACCTGGTACCTTTCCAGATTTGGACGAGGCATATTACCCCACAGTGTACGGCCCAGGACAGGAGACGAGGTACGCTACAGCTGAGGAGCTAGAGGTGTTACCGTCAGAGCTTCCGTGATCACTTGGTAGGCCTTCTGCCTAGGATTGGGTACATCATTATCTAGTCAACCGATGCCCTAGTCATTACTCTTTTATCGATCATTTCAGTACATTTATTTTGTCATAGTAGTAGATTTGTTCCCACCAGACTTTATTGGTTGTACTATGATATCTTGAGACTGGTGTTTATCTTTTAGCAGTTTATTTAGTACTTCTTGCTGTTTTATATTGTGGATGAGATTAGATTACTTGCTGTTGAGTTATATGGGACATATTAGTATTTAGGACAGTGTAACACTCTTTGTTAGGATCCATTAAATTGGGATATCCTCGGAGATGTGTCAGCTGGCTATTGCCACGTAGCCTGGTTCCGTGTATCTTGGGACTGGGGCGTGACACACAACTAGGAAAACTCCAATGTTCTGTTCTACAAATCTTTATCTATTTGATATTGTCTTTCATTTTGAATTAAGTTCGGTCCTTCTTTGATAATATCGTATTATATTCTATATTGATTTCGTATTTTCAATCTGACTTCAGGATGCCTCCGAAGGTCAGATTCTATCACTCAGAAGCAGCGGCAGCTTCCTCAGCTACTTCTCAGCCTGCTGCAGATAGAGTAGCAGCTGCTACTGTTTCATCTTCAGTCGAGAGGATCGCCTCACCGGTCCAGGTGGGAGTCTCAGTAGCCGCTTTTGGGGGTGCTTCTCCCCCGGTTCAGAGGGTTGTTCCAGTTATTCCCGAGGATCTTCCGCCACCACCGCCAGTACCAGCTGATGCTACACAGCTGTTTATATTTTTCTAGATGATGATGGAGGCCCAAAGGGCCCAGGTCGAGGCACAGCACCGACAGACCGAGGTGATGAGACAGGGCATCGAGAGTGCTCACCAGGTAGCCATCACCGCCGTAGAGAGGACCGCACCACCACATCCACGAGAGGTACAGCCCAGGCCCGGCACTATTCAGGACTTCAAGAAGTTGGATCCTCGGCCTTTCAAGGGGACAGAGGGCATCATCTATGCGGATGATGGTTGGAGAGCATGGAGCGCGTCATGCGCTTATCCCGTCTTGTGGAGGACCTGATGGTGGAAGCAGCGGGATTGCAGATGATGGACATTGCCAGCACGTGGTTCCGGAATAAGCCATAGATCGCCGATCCAGGATTGACATGGGGAGAGTTCAGGGACTTGTTCAGAAGGAAGTTCTTCCCGCCTATTGAGAGACTTCATTTGGAGCGACAGTTCCAGAACCTCTACCAGGGGAACATGTCGGTGGAGGAGTATGCCGCCGAGTTTGGTAGGTTGAGCAGGTATGCCGACTATATGGTAAGAGACCCAGAGAACCGGGCTAGTAGATTCAGAGAGGGTCTGAACTGGGAAGTGAAGGCTCTCATCTCTTCGAGCCACGAGACGTATACAGATATCTTGAGGGAGGATCACAAGGTCAAGAGAGACCTGAGTGGGAGGCACAAGAGGGACCGAGATGTTTATGGTTGCAATAGCAGTACAGGTCCAGCTAAGAAGCCATATTTCCAGCAGCAGTCCAATGCGCCTAATCGAGCACCTGTACAGCAGACGTACCAGATGCAGAGACCAGCCCAGCCAGCTCGTGCTTGCCCCTTCTGTAAGAAGGCAGGGCACGGATGGGATATTTGCAGGAAGAGACTGGGCAATATTTTTTTGCGGATCATCAGATCACCAGCTGAGGGATTGTCCCAAGACCTTAGCTCGTACAGTTTAGGATGTAGCCCCTATCCAGAGGATACCCGATAGACACCCGACGGGACAGCCGAGAGGACCTCCTTTACAGCCCCAGCAGCAGAAGTTCGTGCAGCACCAGCACCAGCAGAGGGGTGCACATCAGGGGTGAGCTTTTGCCCTGACCATGGAGGAGTCAGAGCCAGTCAGAGATATTATATTAGGTCCAGTCTTACTCGATTCTTTTCTAGCTCATGCCTTATTTGATTCGGGTGCATCTCATAGCTTTGTATCTGTATCTTTTGCTTTGAGACATCGTCTTGAGTCTGAACCGTTGGCGCGGACTTGCAAGATCACGACCGGGGGTGGCATCATCCTGGTCAGTGATGTTTGCAAGAACCAGAGGGTTTATGTGGGAGGCCGTGAGCTGAGTGTATGTTTACTTGTAATGCCACTTCAGAGTTACGATATAGTACTCGGGATGGATTGGTTGAGTAGACATCACGCTAGTATCGATTATCGTGGAGGCAGAGTTTTTTTTCAAACGTCAGGAGAGCTGGAGTTCGAGTTCACCCGAGGAGCAGAGCAAAGCGAGGGCAATTTCTGTGGGGCTTTGGTAGAAGAGCGGAAGCTGCCACATCCGTTGATTGCAGAGTTCTTGGATGTCTTTCCAGAGGATTTGCTGGGGTTGCCACTGGATAGAGATGTGAAGTTCTCTATAGACTTAGTGCCAGGCACAGAGCTAATCTCTCAGCACGTCTATAGAGTAAACAACAGTGAACTGGAGAAGTTGAAGAATCAGGTGGATGAGTTACAAGACAAAGGCTTTATCCGTTCCAGTTCATCACCATGGGATGCTCTGGTACTGTTTGTACCCAAGAATGATGGGTCGGTACGTATATGTATCAACTACAGGGCACTTTATAACCTCACTATCAAGAACAAATACCCGTTCCCGCGGATTGATGACTTGTTTGACCAGCTGAGCAGAGCGAAGGTCTTCTCGAAGATAGACTTGAGGTCAGGGTACCACCAGGAGAAGATGAAGAGGGAAGACATCCCGAAGACGACTTTCAGGACTCGTTATGGATAATTCGAGTTCTTGGTGATGCCGTTTGGGTTGACCAATGTCTCGGCAGTGTTCATGAACCTGATAAACAAGGTATTTCATCAGTACCTGGATCAGTTTGTTATAGTCTTCATAGATGATATTTTGATATATTCGAAGACCCCTGAGGAGCATGAGCAGCACTTGAGAATTATTTTGGAGACCCTCAAGAAGGAGAAGTTGTATGGCAAGTTGTCGAAGTGCGAATTCTTCCTTGATAAGGTTGAATTCCTTGGGCATGTCATTACAGGAGATGTGATCTCGGTGGACCCGAAGAAGATCTCAGCAGTTGAATCGTGGTCTACCCCGAGTTCAGTAGAAGAGATCAGGAGCTTCCTTGGATTAGCAGGCTACTACCGAAGGTTTGTTCAGGACTTTTCCAGACTAGCAGGGCCGATGACTAGGCTGACTAGGAAGGACGTGGAATTCGTCTGGACTGAGGATTGCCAGTCATCATTTGAGGAGCTGAAGAGAAAATTGACTACAGCTCCCATATTGACACTACCATCAGGAGCAAGAGGATTTTCCATTTACAGTGATGCATCAGGGAAGGGTTTGGGTTGTGTACTACAGCAGCACGGGAAGATAATTGCCTATGCTTCCAGACAATTAAGCCCGCATGAGAAGAAATACCCTACCCATGATTTGGAGCTTGCAGCAGTTATCTTTGCTCTCAAATTGTGGAAACACTATCTATATGGAGAGAGAGTAGAGATCTTCACAGACCATAAGAGCTTAAAGTATGTGTTTATACAGAAGGAGCTCAACATGAGGCAGCGACGATGGTTGGAGCTGATGAAGGACTTCGACATATCTTTGCAGTACCATCCAGGGAAGGCCAACGTAGTCGTGGATGCTTTGAGCAGGTATCCCGTGGCTATGTGCTTGACTAGAGACAAGCATCTATTGGCGGACCTCGATAGTTTGGGCATTGAGGTATTGATTCCAGGGGTCGCAGCGCAGATGTGGGGACTTCAGGTTCAGTCGGAGCTGATGGACCGAGTCAGAGCCAGACAGTATGAAGATGAGTCTCTGAGGAGCATCAGAGCACAGGTTCAGGTCGGGCTGGCGGAGGACTTTACCGTCGCAGATGATGGATCATTGTGACATAGTACCAGGTTGTGCGTACCGAAGGGAGCATTGTGCGAGGAGATTATGCAGGAGGCACATCGTTCCCAATACTCTATGCATCCAGGTGCCAACAAGATGTATAGAGACATGAGGGAGCATGTATGGTGGTATGGCATGAAGGGAGAGGTAGCTAGCTTCGTGTCCAGATGCTTAGTTTGCTAGTAAGTCAAGACGGAGAGACAGAGACCAGGAGGATTGCTTCAGCCTTTGCCCATTTCAGAGTGGAAATGGGAGCATGTTACTATGGATTTTGTATCGGGGCTTCCGCGTTCTCCAGGAGACAAGGATACAATTTGGGTCATTGTGGACAGGTTGACCAAATCAGCCCATTTTCTGCCATTTAAAGTGGGTACATCTACGGAGAGACTTGCGGAGATGTATGTGCGCCAGATTGTCAGATTATACGGTGTTCTAGTGAGCATTATCTCGGATCGGGATAGCTACTTCATGTCCCATTTTTGGAGGAGTTTGCAGGCTAGCTTGGGCACTCATCTCAAGTTTAGTACCGCTTATCACCCTCAGACGGACGGACAGTCGGAGAGGACTATTCAGACTCTCGAGGACATGCTACGCACCTATGTTTTGGATCTTGGAGGTTCTTGGGAGGATCACCTTCATTTGGTAGAGCTTTTATACAATAACAGCTACCAAGCCAGCATTGAGATGTCACCATTCGAGGCATTGTATGGACGGAGGTGCCGCACTCCGTTGTCCTGGGATGATGTTGGTGATATGGCTTTATTGGGACCAGAGATGGTAGTGGATGCAGCAGAGAAGGTGAAGCTTATCAGGGACAGACTTCGAGTGGCGCAGGACAGGCAACGACATTGGGCCGATAGCCACCGGAGACCTCTGGAGTTTGAGGTATAGCTTTAGTTTTGTCTTATTTGTGTTTGATTGTTGCTTGTTATAGTGCTAAGTTTGTGTTTTGTTCTAGGTTGGCAGTCTGGTTTTCTTGAGGATTTCTCTGACACGTAGCACGATTCATTTTGGTGGAGGCAGCAAGCTTAGTCCGTGATTCATCGGTCCTTTCAGCATTCTTGAGAAGGTCTGTGCAGTCGCTTACAGACTAGACATACCACCTGCATTGGAAGGAGTGCACAACGTGTTTCATGTGTCACAGTTGAGATGGTACATGGCAGATCCCAGTCATGTGTTGGATCATTCGGAGATAGAGGTGGGCCCTACTCTCAGCTATCCAGAGCAGCCAGTGGAGATTCTGGATCGGAGAGAGAAGGTGATGAGGAACCAGACGATTTCTTTGGTGCGCGTCGCGTGGAAGAATCACTCGCCAGGAGAGAGTACCTAGGAGCGAGAGGCCGAGATGTGCGGGCGATATCCGTATCTTTTCGAGCCGTGAGGTATAATTCCTTCTTGCATTATATTATTTATTTTGGTAGATAGTTTCTACCTTAATTTCGAGGACAAAATTTTTTTAAGGTGGGTAGGTTTGACACCCTCACATTTCCATCCAAGGGTAGTTTGGTAATTATTTTTGGGTATTAAATATTTTAGGATTAATTATTATATTAATATTTGTGCATGACATGATTTATTTATTATTGTATTATTAATTGTGGAGAGTGTAGACTTATTTTGGACTTGTGTAGTGGACCTAACCATTTAATTAGAGAGCATGAATAAACTTTTGGACTAGTCTAAGTTGAGCCCATAAATTAGGCCCATGGATTAAGAAACATGATTAATTAGTGAAACCATTGGACTAGAACCTTCGCTCCCTAATTATTTCTTTATGAGAGGCCCCAAGGGGTATTTGTGACTTTGTACATTGCTTGGGGAGGGGTTTATGACCAGCCATAATTGGGAGGAGAGAGAGCTCTTATTTCATTTCTTCCCCAAATTTCAAGATCTACATTTCCTTCTTCCATTTTCCATCCATTCCCTCATCATTTCTCCACCAAATCTTCACCAAACTCATTCTAAATTCATTATTGAAGCCTCTACATCAAGGATCTATAAGCAAGGAGCAAGGATCAAGGAGCAAGGAGGAGGAGGCCAAGATCTATAAGGAGAGGACCTACTTGTCATTTGGGACCTTTTTATTGGGAATCCATCTCCCAATAGGTACAAATTAGTTTTTTTCCTTCAAATAGACTATAGATCTGAGATTTTAGCATGATAAACTACCCCACATGCATATGCTACCCATAGGTTTTGGTTTGGAATCATTTGGAGACCTACGGTGAAAGTTATTACCAAATTGGTTCCAATTTTGGGGGAATTTCGAGATTGGCACATGTAGTATTTGCCAATGGATCTAATAGATCTATTTGACACTTGATTATTTATTTGTAGCTCGTGTCGTGTCCATAATTGGATACGTGTGGGCCGTACCTCGTCGATCTGACGAAACGGGGCCATGTGCATATCATATTGTGACACGGACACGTAGACACTCTAATTTCTATACGTATTGTATATAATATATATATTGGACTTGTACGTGTCCTCCGTGATGCATTTGGTTGTAAGTTTGGGGCTGTATCGCAAGCGTATCATAGAGAAAGTGTGATACGGGTGCGGTGCACTCCATGTGTTTGTGTTTTGGCTTATTGTCCTATATATGCATATGTATTTATTTAGGTAGATACTATCTATGGGTTATATAGAGTGTATAATAGGATATTTGAATTTATGTAATAGTGTGGGTCGATATGTATTTATATATATATATATATATATATATATATATAGGCATGTGTTAGTTTATATCTATATACTTATTTATGTGTAGTTAGATATTTATGTACCTATCTAGTGATGAGGGTTGCTTCATATGGGTATATGGAATAGGGAGGTATATAGATATATATGCATTATTACCTAGATGTATATATACACATATACATATATACATAGTTGGGGCAGTGTATTGTTTGTGTTGTGTGTGTGTGTGCACTGGTTTTGGTGTATAGCAGTGATCATCAGGGAATGCCTACAACATTGTGTGCAGCAATACTTTCGCTGATGGAGGACAACAGCTCGGGGCAGAGGGTAGTAGTTGACTGAAGGGGGGAGCCATTAGGACTGGCAATGTGCACTTGTACACAGGACCTGCAGCAAGGAGCCACTGTAGAGGGGCACTCACTGCAGTAGCAGTTGACTGAAGGGTGTGAGCACACTGCAGTGTGCAGTGCAGGAGGGGGCGCGGGTCACTGCACAAGTTTTCAGTCCACTGTACAGTTCTCACTGCACAGTATCAGATATCGTTTCAGTCACTGTGTATCTGCACAGTGAAGACATACCTGAAGGCTGAACTGCACCTGAGAACTGAAGACATACCTGAAGGCTGAACTGCACCTGAGAACTGAAGACATAACTGAAGGCTGAATTGTACCTGAGAACTGAAAAGCTGAAGACTCACTGGACTGGAGACCAACCTGAGAACTGAAGACATAACTGAAGGCTGAATTGTACCTGAGAACTGAAGAGCTGAAGACTCACTGGACTGGAGACCAACCTGAGAACTGAATACATACCTGAATGCTGAACTGCACTTGAGAATTGAAGACATAACTGAAGGCTGAATTGCATCTGAGAACTGAAGAGCTGAAGACTCACTGGACTGGAGACCAACCTAAAGACTGAAGACTTACCTGACGACAGGGACTTAGGAAGTCATGTGCAATGGCACATAATTGTGCAACTGCTGCAGGATTTACCTGAAGACAGCAACTACAGTGGGGGAAATAGCCTGCAGTGAATGTGAAGGGAATAGCCTGCAGTGGTGCAACTGCAGTGAAGAGCCAGAGGCATTCAGCAGTGTGGGTCAACCCCTGTACAGTTTTGCACACAGTTTTGGGGTGCAAGATATTCACCAACCACTGAACAGGCAACAAAGGGATAGTACAGAAACTTGGGAAAGAGGCTCGGGCACAACTGCAGCCAGTGCACTGTGCAGTATCTGCACAGTGCAGGTAATGCACAGTAACAGTTCAGTTCTCCACTGTGTAGGCATGCACAGTTTAGTTGCTATTTAGTCAGGTTTTGGTTTCAGTCTTATATCAGTTAAATAGTTATCGAGGTATAGTTAGTAGATGGATTATAAGTGGTATTAGTTATTTTAAGTATGGGGTAATTAGCTAGATAGTTTTTATACTTTGGTAATATCTGTTAGTGAGTTATGTACTCAGGTAGTTGTTAAGTCTAAATAGTTAGATAAGTATGTATTTACTTGGTAGATTAGTAATATGAATATGTGTATTATGTAAGTTGAGGGGTTAGCTAGTAGCTAGTTAGCTACCTATATATGTATATATTGTATTAGTTAGGTTAATGTTGGGCTTCCTTGAGATACCAAGGTATTCCCAAGGTATGGGTCGATGTCCAAGGTATTGAGATTGGGTATCAGGGTAGTTGCGATACACATTAGTGAAAGGCCAAGGTATCCTAATTAAATTGTTTTGAGATATTATTATTATATGTGACTTATGTATATATGTATAAACCTATTTTCATATTAGAAAACCTGCGTATCTTAGGATACGGCTTCTTGAATGATCTGTTGTGTGTTAGCTTAGCTAGTTTAGCATAGTTTTATAGTATATCGACTTAGTGACTTAGCATTAGACTCTTGCAACCTAGAATGCATTGGTTTGACTTAGAAATGTCCTATCGACCTAGAATTGCATCAACATCAGTTATTTTCATCTTTGAACCTTGTATTGATGCAATATACCATACATAGGTTGTGAGACACCAGCTTGGGCATCGAGAGACACACTTTGCTCAGGACTTCAGGCGAGTACATTTCTCTATTTGTTTTTAATTCATAATATTGTATATATGAATGTTCTAGATTAGTATATATTGATTCCCAATACAGTAATTTCATGGACTGGTGCTATATGGATCCCGTCAGGAGGTGTTATCCCCTACCGTGTGCAACGGGTACCTAATGACATGTATTTCATCATGTGCATCGGGTATTGACTTTCATGTGCTTCTTGTGCATCCACTATTTCGTGTGCTAGTGTGACTATCGTGATCATGTATATAACGTATCGTGATTGGATCCATGAGTATTGGTTGGGGAGGGGGAGTAGGAGTTGGTTATGTGATCAAAGCCCTCTTGATCTCATGTGCATGTCGATTATACACCTCACGTATAATGGAGTTACCTTTATACCTCATGTGCAACCTAAGCCGATCACATAACGAACTCGCACTCTAAAACACATAGTTAGTATTTCTTGTTCTCTACTTGCAGTTATTCTTGTATTTACTTCCAGCTTTATTGTGCCTATTACCTGTTCACTTGTATTGTATATTCTTTCTACTTGTGCATCTTGTATCATTTTTCTATTACTTGTTATATATGCTTGATTATGTTATTGGAACTGCTTTCAGAGGTATGTACTTCGCTCCAATCCTGACTGGATATATTTTTCTAGATGATTGGCTAGAGGAGCTGTGTCCCACACATTATGGACCTCAGGAGAGTGAGACTTTAGAGGACACTCCCCTAGAGCCAGAGGACATAGTACCAGTGAACGAGGAGGTCTAGTTTTGTTTAGTTTTTGTATTAGACTATTATATTTGAGGGGATTCACAGATGTACTATTATTTCATATTATGGATTATATCTTTCTTCCCTTCGCTATTTCCATTCGTACATTATTTCCTCCTTAGTTTGTTTTGTGATTGAGATTGATATATTTGTGAGATACCATATTGCTCCTCCGATTGGAGTTAAGATGATTGACAGGTACCATATTATATTGTTGAGATGTAGATAGTTAGAAATGACCCAGACAGCGATCTACTGTCGATTCTGTGGCGTAGGCTGGGCGTAACCACGTACTCGTGCCCGAATATTAGGGTACGGGTCGTGACACAGCCTCACCGTCTCCACCACCCCAACGCCACCAGCAACCTATACCTAAACCACCACCAACCACCGCTCGCACCACCATCATCAACATCCCCATCACCAACCCGACCCCGATCACCCCAGCCCGCCTGACCAATACCTACACCACTGCCAACCAACACTGCCAGCCTGACCACCGCCTTCCCCATGACCAGCACCACCCCCAACCGCCAGCACCGCCAAGCCGCGGTTGCAGCTACTGCCATGGCTGCTGCTACCGCTGCTGCAACTTCTGTCGAGGTTGCTGCTGTCGTTGCTGCCCCGTGTGACGCCGGAGCTCCACCCTTGCCGGAGAACAGTACATCGATGAGCCCAGACCCCCTCTCAGCCACGACTAGGTAAACATCGTATTGCCCTCTTTCCTTCCGGTGTCGTTGTGTCGTTGTGTTGTTGTGTCATTGAATGGACACAAGTAAAGTAATATGAAACCCTAAGTGCAATGTGTGTGTGTATGGTTATTTTATATTAGAAATTGATGTTAAGTAATTACTTAAATAATAATTGGTTTATTAAGGAGAAAACACTGTGTTGACCTAGAACTTGGACAACTAGCCTTGTGCACGTATCCTTATAACATGTTAGTTAAGACTTATAATGTAGTATTATACGTCTTAGTTGCATAGCATATCCAGATGTTTCGTTGTCTTGGCGTACACGCCACTCATGGACAGGACACACGTACGTCATAGCTGCGTGCATACGCGACTATATTAATTGACCAACTATAACCCCTTAAGTCAGTGTCTAAGAGCAGCGTAGTGGTTCTATATGTATCACCTTAGTGTCTAATGATCGAATTGCTATATTATATTGTATGTATAGAGTCACTGGACCAGTCAGAAGAGACTTCAGGAGCAGGCTACTGGCATTCACAGCTTGAGGACCCAGACAAGATACCTTGCCATATTTACTGTTTAATTTAAATTATGCAAATATTGTATGATACCTTGTTGCATTCTTTTATACAACTGTGCGCGTCCGAGATTGACTCGGGTGCAGTCGATGAATACGTCGATGAGTAGTGTACTTGACCTAGTCACTAGTAGACTCACCCCCATTTAGAGGATACTCTGATATCTTTTGAGACCTGACACTCCTACACGTATCACGGTGACAAAATCATGTTGGGATACGGGTTCGCATACCCGATTAGCTATCGGTGCATGTGACATGCATCACGGTTTAGTACGTAATTCAGGATTATATAATTAGTAGAGACTTGGCATATAGATACGTGGTATGCACGTTGAGTATTCGACTTGTGTATCTATATTGGGCAGGGAGGACAACTAGTAGGCGTATGGGATACATACATTGGACTCCGTAGTATCCAGAGGAGCCACGGATCCAATGACTTCCTTTATTCAGATACCGCATTCTTCGAAGCGATACAGACATATATATATTGCAGATACCTTATTCTTTGAAATGATGGACGTTGCATGTACAGATATCACGCTCTTCAGAGTGTTGGACGTTATGCCTACGCCTACCCATACGTACCAAAGTTATCCATATATTACATTCACTTAGATGGTTAGCACACCATTTATTTTATTTAATATTTATATATGGCATATATTTTTGTATCTTGTTACGTCCCTCTGAGAACCTGGTTCCCTTTCAGATTTG
The DNA here is from genome assembly GCA_036927795.1 of Iris macrosiphon. NCBI lineage: Eukaryota > Viridiplantae > Streptophyta > Magnoliopsida > Asparagales > Iridaceae > Iris > Iris macrosiphon. The sequence goes on from JAYESA010000793.1 coordinate 55,402, forward strand.
GACGAGGCCTATTACTCTACAGTGTACGGACTGGGACAGGAGATGAGGTACGCATCCGAGGAGAAGCTAGAGGTGCTACCGTCAGAGTTTCCGTGATCATTTGGTAGGCCTTCTGCCTAGTATGGGAGCATCATTATCTAGTCAGTCGATGCCCTAGTCATTACTCTTTTTATCTGTCTTTCAGAACTTTTATTTCGTCATAGTAGTGTGTTTGTTCTCACCAGACATTCTTGGTTGTACTATAATATTTTAGACTGGCATTTATTTTCCAGTATTTATTCTAGTACTTTTGGTTATATTTTGGATGAGATTAGATTACCTGTTTTGATGTTAGTATTAGACTTGTTAGTATTATAGGACAGCGGAGTACTCTTCGTAGGATCCATTAAATTGGAAAATCCCTCGGAGACGTATTAGATGGCCATTGCTACGTGGCATGGTCCCGTGTATTTTGAGACTGGGCATGACATGGTTTTAGTGGTGGCCCATGCAGGTCATGTTTATCGCTTGCGATATGGTAACATTCCCAGCGAGCCTATAATAGGACAAAAATTACTAGGTCTCATCCACTTTGATTACGTCTTTGAACTTCCTTCGTATTACTTCTAAATATCTGCATCCTGTTTGCCTGATTTCGTACTCTTTTAATAAAGTTTTATCTCTTGCAGTAAGATGAACTTGCGGAGAGGACGAGGAGCGCCCGGTGCCATGGTGCCAGCCGACACCACCCAGAGAGAGGAGATATCCCAGGGACCACCTGGAGAGAAACCACCACCACAGGCCCCGGTAATTCTACAGGCCCCACTGATACATTGGTGCGAGACTTCTCAGGGCATTCCTACACAGCAGTACGAGGGACAGACTTCCCAGATGATCCTCACACATTATTTCGAGGGCCAAACTTCGGGGGCTACGCAGATGCCACAAACCGAGAGGCCAACATCTGAGGAGACACCTACCGTACAGCCGGAGGTCCCATTACCACCACCTCTACCCTATCCACCGCAGATGCCACAATCAGATGGACATCCACAAATGCTTCAGTTCTTCCAGGCTATGATGCAGGCACAGTGGCATCAGACTGAAACGTTGAGACAGAGTTTGATGGCAATTCTAGAGAGGACACATGCCCCAGTACCCGTTCCAGCTCCTACACCTATTCATCCAACTGGTACTGTATGAGGGTTCCGTCAGATGGGTTCGGATACTTTTTTGGGCAACGAGACTGCAGAGAAGATCTCCGATTGGGTCACCAATACGGAGATGCTACTAGAGGCTTCTTAGCTACATCCAGACCTTTGGATGACCGCAGTGAGGGCCCAACTGAAAGGCAATGCCCATCACTGGTGAAATTCTATAGAGCACAGTATAGGCAAGACCCAGACATGGGAACAGTTCTTAGAGTATGTCAATGCAAAGTATTTCTCTGCTATAGTCAGAAATGCCCTGTACTTCCAGTTTCTGCATCTAGAACAAGGGAATATGATCGTAGACGCATACGACACGGAGTTTAGCCATCTTAGCAGATTTAGTGCCATCTTGATATCCAACGATCTAGAGAAGGCCTAGAGATTCCATCACGGCCTCACCTTCGAGCTGTAGAGGTATACCACCACCCAGGCAAAGATTTCTTATGAGGAGGTTCTTTCAGAGGCGAGAATCCAGGAGGCCATCGGCACAGAAGCAAGACGTTCCAGCACGACCACACCAGCCAGAGTCTAGCTCGGAGCAGGAGGATCGATTCGTTGTCCCGGAGCACAGACACAGCAGAGGACAGCTCCATACCAGCACAAGGAGCTTCCGACTTGTCACCATTGTGGCAAGAGGGGACACGTCATCAGAGATTGTCGGAAGAAGCTTGGATTGTGCATGATATGTGGAGCGAGTCAGCACCTTGCCAGAGACTGCCCACAGCGTAGAGACGTAGCACCGCAGACAGGACAGAGGCCAGCAACACCAGCCCCGAGGATACTACCCCCGCCAGGAGGTCAATGTCCACCAGCACCAGGAGGATTTCTGAGGGGACCACCCTTGGCCCCACAGGAGGCACAGTTTGATCGAGACAAACAGCAAACCGGAGGACAGAGGCACTGACAGGCCTTTGTACTAGCAGCTACTGAGAAGGAAACAGAAGGGGAAGCTATCACAGGTACCATTTTAGTTGCATCATTAACCGCGACTGCATTGTTTGATTCTGGTGCTATACTATCTTTCATATCTAGTAGATTTGTAGCTATGCATAGAGTAGCTACTTCCCTCTTACCTAAGAGTTGGAAGATTCTTACCGGAGGAGACATCGTGCCGGTTACCAGCACTATTAGAACGTGCTCGGTAGTCGTGTGTGGTAGAGAGATGAAAGCGCGATTATTGGTATTTCCAATGACGTACTTTGACGTTGTGCTAGGCATTGACTGGTTAAGCTAGTATAATGCCGTACTGGACTGCCGAAAGGGTAGAGTCACTTTTAGACCGCCAGATCAACTCGAGTTCGAGTACATACGAGGGACCGTCGAGCAAGGAGTAGGACAGACAGCTGGAGTTTACATGGCTATGGAGACGGTATGTCACGCCCCAGTCCCAAAATACACGGGACCAGGCCACATGGCAATAGCCAGCTGACACATCTCCGAGGATATCCCAATTTAATGGATCCTAGCGAAGAGTGCTACGCTGTCCTAAATACTAATATGTCCCAATATTAGTCAATAATAGGTAACTAATCCCATCCACAATATAAAGAGCAAGAAGTACTAAATAAACTGCTGGAAGATAAACGCCAGTCTCAAGATATCATAGTACAACCAATAAAGTCAGATGGGAACAAATCCACTACTATGACGAAATAAAGTACTAAAATGATAGATAAAAGATAGTGACTAGGGCATCGGTTGACTAGATAATGATGCACCCAATCCTAGGCGGAAGGCCTACCAACTGGTCACGGAAACTCTAACGGCTGCACCTCTAACTCCTCAGCTATAGCGAATCTCATCTCCTGTCCGGGGCCGTACACTGTGGGGTAGTAAGCCTCGTCCAAATCTGGAAGGGAACCAGGTCCTCAGAGGGACGTAACAAGATACATAGAGACATGACATATATAAATACTGAATAAAATAAATATAATAAAGGGTGTGCTAGCCATCTAAGTGAATGCAATGTGAGGACAACTGTGATTATATGGGAAGGTGTAGGCTAGACATATGCTGACGTAATTTACCAGTCGTGGCAACCGGCTAGTATATGCCACACATGCCCCCTATAACACGGGCGCAGGAATACAGTAACATCCGACGTTCTATAGAGTGTGGTATCTGCAATATCACTAAGTAACGTCCAACACTCTACAGAACGTGGTATCAGTTATATATATATACGTCCGTATCACTCCGTCGAGTGCGGTATCAGTGTAAAGGAGTGGGGTATCCCATATGCCTACTAGTCGTCCTCCCCGCCCAATGTAGATATACAAGTCAAATAATCGACGCGCATACCCCCTTATCTAAATGCCAAGTCTCTATCCTGAAATAGTCCTGAATTGCTTGCTAACCGTGATGCATGTCACACGCGGCGATAGCTAGTCGAACACCCGAACTCGCATCCCAACATGAGATTGGTCACTATGAATACGTGCAAAAGTGTCAGGTCTTAGAAGATAACAGGGTATCATCCAATGAGGTGAGTCTGCTAATGACTAGGTCAATGTATACTAATCATCGACGTATCCGTCGAATACCCCCGAGACAATCTCGGACGCGCACAGTTGTATAAAGCAAAACAGCAAGCATACTATACAATATTTGTATAATTTAAATTAGACAGTAAATATGAAAAGGTATCTTGCCTGAGTCCTCAAGATGTGAATGCCAATAGCCTCCTCTTGCAGTGTCTCCTGGCTGATGCAATGACCCTAAACATACAATATAATATATAAATTCTACATCAGACACTAATGCAAATACATACATAATTTATGACGCTGCTCTTAGGTACGGTCGCAAGATCATATCTGATCGAATACAGCGTCACGTGTGCACGTAGCTAGGGTGTACACGCATTCTGTCCTCGGTTAACATTCATCTTGAGACAATAATTCTACGTTCTCGGTTTACTAACTCCAATATGCCTTGTTGAATTACACGCCATTTATTCCATGTTAATTGCACTAGGTAGATGCCTACGTTTCTGGTGCATTATAAGTGCTTATAACAAGTCCGACTATTAGGGTAATTATCATTTATTAATTACTATTTTAAATCAAATTAGCATACAAACTCATATATAGGGTTCCATATAATTAATTTGTGTCCATGTACGACACGCGACACAACTTGACGATACGACGACACGTTCGTATGATGACATGATACAAGGAAAGGAGGCTGGTGGTCTAGTACCTGGTCGACAGGACGAAGGGGGTCTATCTGCTGGTTGGCAGTCCTCCGGCGGGGGAGCTCCGGCGTCGGTGGCGGTGGGCAGCAGCGGCAGCGGCAGTAACAACAATAGCCGCAGCAGCAGCAGCCGCAGTCCTGGGTGGCGGCGGTCGTCGGGTCGAGACGGCGCGGGGGTCGGGCGGTCAATGGTGGGTGGAGGTGTTGTGGGCGGTCGGGAGCAGTCGGGTTAGGCGGAGGGGTATTAATGATGGGATTGGTGATGGTGAGGGTGAGGGCGGTTGCAGGCGGTTGCAGGCGGCTGGGGGTAGTCCGGCGTTGAGGGACGGTGGGCTGAGGTGCTATGGAGGTGGCGGACTGAGGTGGCGGGGGAGTCGTCCGTCCGGGGTGGGGATGGTTTCTCGGGTGAGGCTCGGCTAGGTTTTTCTAGGTTTGAAGTTAGGGATGATGGTGATCTAGGGTTTCAAAGGAAGAGAAAGTGTATTTATATATAGGGATTTATGGGTTGTTCTTGGGACTTGGGCCTGTCCGGCCTTGTTGGGGTGGGGCTGGTCCATGTAGCAGAGTATATGTGGGCTTGGTTAGGTTTGATTAAGGTAAAATTGGCCTTGAATTTAATTAAATTAATAAATGCAAGGCGTTCTCTTAAGAAATGTTGCGTAGCTAAGGCGAGACGCAATAACGAGTATCTAAGGTTGCACAATGGTCAGAGGGGTAGTCTGGCACGTCTAAAAGATGTTTATGACTTCGGGTGAAAGATACTAATAGTGGGATGCCCCAACCTCGAAGCAACGGCAAGGTGTATTAAGATGTATAATTGACGCACATTAATCCTAATTAATTCCAAATTAATCCTAGTCTCTTGATTTAATTCCCATTTAATCCTGAATTGGTCGAGGGGGTTTACAATCTACCATCCTTGGAGCATTTCGTTCTCAAAATTAAAACATACGCATGGTACGAACTACTGACTAAAATTAAAATGTTAAATGCGTACCTATTCCTTCGAAGAGATGGGGATAGCGCTGTCTAAAGTCCTCCACGCGTTCCCAAGTCGACTCGCCTAGTGCATGATGTCTCCACGCGACGCGAACTAAGGGAATAGTCTATCCTCGTAGTACTTTCTCACTCCTGTCCAGAATCTCATCAGGCTCCTCTTGGTATGATAAGCTCGGGCCAACTGTGATCTCTGAGTAGTCAAGTACGTGACTCGGATCCGGTACGTACCTTCTCAGCTGAGATACATGGAAGACGTCATGAACTCCTTCCAAGGTCTACGGCAAGGCTAGTCTGTAAGCAACCTCTCCGACGGGTTCTAACACGTCGAATGGTCCAATGTATCTCGGGCTCAGCTTTTCTCTGCCTTCGAATCTGATAGTCCCTCGAGTAGGCGAGATCTTTAGAAATACGTGATCTCCAACCTGAAACTCTAAGGGTCGACGATGCGCATTCGCCCAATGCTTCTGTCTGTCTTGTGCTGCTCGAAGGTGCCCTTGGATCTTTTTCACCTTTTCTACTGTACGAACAACCAACTCAGGTCTAAGAATCTGTTGCTCGCCTATATCACTCCAGCATACTGGGGAACGATACTTCCTTCCATACAACGCTTCATAGGGAGCCATTTGGATGCTCGCCTGATAGCTGTTGTTGTAGGAAAACTTGACCAGATGCAAATGCTCCTTCCATGATCCTCCGAAGTCAAGCATGCACGCTCTCAACATGTCTTCTAGCGTCTGAATGGTGCGCTCCGACTGGCCATCTGTTTGTGAGTGATACGTTATGCTAAACTTCAGGCGAGTACCGAGACTCTCTTGCATACTCCGTCAAAAGTAAGACGTGAACCTCGTATTCCTGTCAGACACGATGCTAACTGGCACTCCATGTAGGCGCACAATCTCCCTCATGTACATATCTGCTAAGGCCTCTGTCGATTGCCCAACTCTGAAGGGTAAAAAGTGTGCGGACTTGGTGAGTCTATCCACGATTACTCATACTACATTGCGCCCACTAGGACTTCTCGGGAAGCCTGTAACAAAGTCCATAGTGATATACTCCCATTTCCACTCCGGTATAGGGAGCGGCTGAAGCAATCCTACAGATCTCTGATGCTCAGCCTTGACTTGCTGACACACCAGGCACTTGGCCACAAAGCGTGCTATCTCTCTCTCTTCATTCCGTGCCACCAGTAGTACTGTCTTAAGTCCCTGTACATTTTCGTGCCTCCTGGATGAATAGAATAGGTTGAACTGTGTGCCTCTGTCATCAACTCCTGACGAAGTTCTCCATTTGGAAACTAGAGACAATCTCCATATCTCAAAGTTCCATCTTTATGTATACGCAGTCCTGTCTGTAATCCAGCCTCTGTCCTCTGTCTGAGCCTCTGAAATCTGGCATCTGTTGGCAAAGCAGTCTTGATTCTCTCCACTAATGTCGATTGCAACTGGAAACTCGATAACTGTCCATCTACTCCAGGCATAACGACCTCTATACCCATCTGCTCTAGCTCTCTCAACATATGTTGTTGGGTAGTCATGAAGAATGCCATGGGTCTTCTGCTCAACACGTCAGCTACTACGTTGGCCTTTCCCGGGTGGTACTATAGCTCAATATCGAAGTCTGTCATCACCTCGAGCTATCGTCTCTGCCTTTGATTAAGATCCTTCTGGGTGTAGACGTACTTCAGGCTCTTATGGTCAGTAAATATCTCCACTCTCTCTCCATATAGATAGTGCCTCCAAAGCTTCAAAGCAAAAATCACCGCGGCAAGCTCCAAGTCGTGGGTGGGATAGTTATTCTCGTGGGTCCTCAATTGTCTCGAAGTATAGGCCACAACCTTTCCATGCTGCATCATGACACATCCTAATCCTTTTTCGGATGCATCGCTATAGATCACGAAACCTCCGGGACCAGAAGGTATGGTCAAGATAGGTGCAGTAGTCAAACGCTTCTTCAGCTTATCGAATGCCTTCTGACACTCCTCCGTCCAGGTGAACTCCTGCTCCTTACGTGTCAAGCGGGTCATCGACTCTGCAATCTTTGCGAAGTTTTCTACGAACCTCCGGTAATATCCTGCAAGTCCTAGGAAACTCCACACCTCTGAGACATTGGTAGGGGTTAGCCATGTCTCTACGAACAAAATCTTCACCGGATCCACTGAAATACCCTCTCCTGAGATAACGTGTCCAAGAAAAGCAACACGATCCAGAAGAAACTCATATTTGCTCAGCTTGGCATAAAGCTTCTCTTTTCTCAGCGTCTCTAACACTAGTCTCAGATGCTCTTCGTGCTCCTTGTGGCTCTTCGAATACACCAAAATGTCGTCGATGAAGACTACCACGAACTGGTCTAAATATTGGTGGAATACTCTGTTCATCAAGTTCATAAATATAGCAGGTGCATTCGTTAGTCCAAAAGGCATCACTAAGAACTCGTAATGACCATAACGAGTCATGAATGTTGTCTTTTGAATGTCTTCTCTTCGCACCTTTACTTGATGATAACCCGATCTCAAGTCAATCTTCGTGAACACCACAGCTCCTGTCAACTGGTCGAATAAATCATCAATCCGTGGCAGGGGGTACTTGTTCTTGATAGTCAGAGTATTAAGGGCTCTGTAATCAATGCACATGCGTACTGTTCCATCTTTCTTGGGTACGAACAACACTGGTGCTCCCTATGGTGATGCACTAGGGCGGATAAATCCCTTGCTCTGTAACTCCTCTAATTGTAGCTTCAGCTCGTCTAACTCCTTCTTCGCCAGTCCGTATATATTAGAAGATACCGGTGCTGCTCTGGGTACTAGTTCGATGTTGAACTCCACGTCTCTATCTGGCGGTAAGCCTGGAAGTTCTTCGGGGAATACATCCTCAAATTCTGCAACTATTGGCGGGGGTGCAATCTCCATAGCCATGTAAGTTTCTGCTATCTGTCCTATTCCTTGTTCGACGGTCCCTCGTATGTACTCGAACTCTGGTTGATCTGGTGGTCTAAAAGTGACGCTACCTTTTCGACAATTCAGTACGGTGTTATACTGGCTTAACCAGTCTATGCCTAACACAACATCAAAGTACGGCATAGGCAATACCAAGAATCGTGCCCTCATCTCTCTACCACATACGACTACCGAGCACGTTCTGATAGTGCTGGTAACCGGCACGATACCTCCTCCGGTAAGAATCTTCCAACTCTTCGGTAAGGGAAAAGTCGCTACTCTATGCATTGCTATGAATCTACTAGATATAAATGACAAGGTGACTCCAGAATCGAACAATGCAATCGCAGGTAAAGATGCAACTAAAATGGTACCTGTGATTGCTTCTTCTTCGGTTTCTTCCTCAGTAACTGCTAATGTAAAGGCTTGTCCCTGCCTCTGTCCTCCTGTCTGCTGTCGGGCTCGATCGAACTGTGCCTGCTATGGAGCCAAGGGTGGTCCCCTCTGAAATCCTCCGGGTGCTGGTGGTCGCTGGCCTCCTAGTGGGGGTAGTATCCTCGGGACTGGTGCTGCTGGCCTCTGTCCTGTCTGTAGTGCTGCCTCTCTGCACTGTGGGCAATCCCTGACAAGGTGCTGACTTGATCCAAATATCATGCATAATCCCAACTTCTTCCGACAATCTTTAATGACGTGTCCCTTCTTGCCACAATGGTGACAAGTCGGAAGCTCCTGCTGTGGGTATGGCGCTGCCCTCTGCTGTGTCTGTGCTCTGGAACGACGGATCGGTCCTCCTGCTCTGGGCTGGGCTCTGGCTGGTGTAGTCGTACCGGAACGTCTAGCTCCTCTGACGATGGCCTCCTGGATTCTCGCCTCTGCAAGAACCTCTTCATAAGAAATCCTCGCCTGTGTAGTGGTATACCTTTGTAGCTCGAAATTGAGGCCGTGATGAAATCTCTGGGCTTTCTAGAGATCATTAGGTATCAGGACGACACCAAATCTGCTAAGGCGGCTGAACTCCGTGTCATATGCGTCAACAGTCATATTTCCTTGTTCTAGATGTAGAAACTGGGAGTACAGGGCATTTCTGACTGTAGCTAAAAAATACTTTGCATTAAAGTACTCTAAGAACTGTTCCCAAGTCTGGTTCTTGCCTACACTGCGCTCAATGGAATCCCACCAGTGATGGGCGTTGCCTTTCAGTTGGGCCCTCACTGCGGTCATCCAAAGGTCAGGGTGCAGTTGTGAAGCCTCTAGTAACATCTCCGTATTGGCGACCCAATCGGAGATCTGCTCGGCAGTCTCATTGCCCGAGAAAGTATCTGGTCCTATCTGTCGGAACCATCTAACAGTGCCACTTGTCTGGGCTGGTGGAGGTACTGGTACTGGTGTTATGACAGGTGTCCTCTCTAGTACTGTCATCTGACTCTGTCTTAATGTCTCTGTCTGCTGCCACTGTGCTTGCATCATTGCCTGGAAGAATTGAAGCATCTGTGGCTGTCCATCTAGCTGTGGCATCTGGGGTGTGTAGGGTGGAGGTGGTGGTAATGGAACCTCTGGCTGTGCAGTAGGCGTCTCTTCAGATGTCGGCCTCTCAGTTTGTGGCATCGGTGTAGCTCCTGAGGTCTGTCCCTCAAAATGCTGCATGAGAATCGTTTGGGAAGTCTGTCCCTCGGGCTGCGGTGTAGGATCGCCCTGAGAAGTCTCGTGCCAATGTATCAGCGGGGTCTGTAGCGGGGGTTGCCCTTGGGGTACCTCCCCTCCTTGAGTGGTATTATCTGGCACTGCGGTACGGGGTGCTCCTCGTCCACTGCGCAAATTCATCTTGCTACAAGAGATAGGTCTTCATTAAAAGAGTACGAGAATAAACAAATGGGATGTAGATATTTAGAAGCAGTATGAAGGGAGTTCAAAGATGAATCACAAGTGGATGAGACCTAATAATTTCTATCCTATTGCAGGCTCGCTGGGCATGTTACCATACCACAAGCGAAAAAGTCAACCTGCATGGGCCACCACTAAAACCATGTCATACCCCAGTCCCAAAATACACGGGACCAGGCCACATGGCAATAGCCAGCTGACACATCTCCGAGGATATCCCAATTTAATGGACCCTAGCGAAGAGTGCTACGCTGTCCTAAATACTAACATATCCCAATATCAGTCAATAATAGGTAACTAATCTCATCCACAATATAAAGAGCAAAAAATACTAAATAAACTGCTGGAAGATAAATGTCAGTCTCAAGATATCATAGTACAACAAATAAAGTCAGATGGGAACAAACCCACTACTATGACAAAATAAAGTACTGAAATAATAGATAAAAGATAGTGACTAGGGCATCGGCTGACTAGATAATGATGCACCCAATCCTAGGCGGAAGGCCTACCAACTAGTCACGGAAACTCTGACGGCTGCACCTCTAACTCCTCAGCTGTAGCGAATCTCATCTCCTGTCCGGGGCCGTACACTGTGGGGTAGTAAGCCTCGTCCAAATTGGAAGGGAACCAGGTCCTCAGAGGGACGTAACAAGATACATAGAGACATGCCATATATAAATACTGAATAAAATAAATATAATAAAGGGTGTGCTAGCCATCTAAGTGAATACAATGTGAGGACAACTGTGAGTATATGGGAAGGTGTAGGCTAGACATATGCTGACATAATTCACCAGTCGTGGCAACCGGCTAGTATATGCCACACAAGCTCCCTATAACACGGGCGCAGGAATACAGTAACGTCCGACGTTCTACAGAGTATGGTATATGTAATATCACCAAGTAACGTCCAACACTATACAGAACGTGGTATCAGTATTATATATATACGTCCGTATCATTTCGTCGAGTGCAGTATCAGTATAAATGAGTGGGGTGTCCCATATGCCTACTAGTCATCCTCCCCGCCCAATATAGATATACAAGTCAAATAATCGACGCGCATACTCCCTTATCTAAATGCCAAGTCTCTATCCTGAAATAGTCCTGAATTGCTTGCTAACCGTGATGCATGTCACACGCGACGATAGCTAGTCGAAAATGCAAACTCGCATCCCAATATGAGATTTGTCACTATAAATACGTATAAAGTGTCAGGTCTTGGAAGATAACAGGGTATCATCCAATGAGGTGAGTCTGCTAATGATTAAGTCAATGTATACTAATCATCGACGTATCCGTCGAATGCACCCGAGACAATCTTTGACGCGCACTGTTGTATAAAGCAAAACAATAAGCATACTATACAACATTTGCATAATTTTAATTAGACAGTAAATATGGCAAGGTATCTTGCCTGAGTCCTCAAGATGTGAATGCCAATAGCCTCCTCTTGCAGTGTCTCCTGGCTGATCCAATGACCCTAAATATACAATATAATATAGAAATTCTATATCAGACACTAACGCAAATACATACATAATTTGCGACGCTGCTCTTAGGTACTGTCGTAAGATCACATCTGATCGAATACAGCGTCACGTGTGAACGTAGCTAGGGTGTACACGCGTTCTGTCCTCGGTTAACGTGTGTCTGAGACAATAATTCTATATTCTCGGTTTACTAACTCCAATATGCCTTGTTGAATTATATGCCATTTATTCCATGTTAATTGCACTAGGTAGATGCCTACGTTTCTGGTGCATTATAAGTGCTTATAACAAGTCCGACTATTAGGATAATTATCATTTATTAATTATTGTTTTAAATCAAATTAGCATACAAACTCATATCTAGGGTTCCATATAATTGATTTGTGTCCACGTACGACACGCGACACAACTTGACGATACGACGACACGTTCGTATGATGACATGATACAAGGAAAGGAGGCTGGTGGTCGAGTACCTGGTCAACAGGACGAAGGGGGTCTATCTGCTGGTTGGCAGTCCTCCGGTGGGGGAGCTCCGGCGTCGACGGCGGTGGGCAGCAGCGGCAGCGGCAGTAACAGCAATAGCCGCAGCAGCAGCAGCAGTCGCAGTCGCAGTCCTGGGCGGCGGCGGTCGTCGGGTCGAGACGACGCAGGGGTCGGGCGGTCAATGGTGGGTGGAGGTGTTGTGGGCGGTCGGGAGCAGTCGGGCTAGACGGAGGGATGTTGATGATGGGATTGGTGATGGTGAGGGTGGGGGCGGTTGCAGGCGGCTGGGGGTGGTCCGGCGTTGAGGGGCGGTGGGCTGAGGTGCTGTGGAGGTGGTGGACTGAGGTGGCGGGGGAGTCGTCCGGCCGGGGTGGGGATGGTTGCTCGGGTGAGGCTCGGCTAAGGTTTGCTAGGTCTGAAGTTAGGGATGATGGTGATCTAGGGTTTCAAAGAGAGAAAGTGTGTTTATATATAGGGATTTATGGGTTGCTCTTGGGACTTGGGCATGTCCGACCTTGTTGAGGTGGGGCTGGTCCATGTAGCAGAGTACATGTGGGCTTGGTTAGGTTTGATTGAGGTAAAATTGGCCTCGAATTTAATTAAATTAATAAATGCAAGGCGTTCTCTTAAGAAATGTTGCGTAGCTTAGGCGAGACGCAATAACGAGTATCTAAGGTTGCACAATGGTCAGAGGGGTAGTCTGGCACGTCTAAAAGATGTTTGTGACTTCGGGTAGAAGATACTAATGGTGGGATGCCCCAATCTCGAAGCAACGACAAGGTGTATTAAGACGTATAATTGACGCACATTAATCCTAATTAATTCCAAATTAATCCTAGTCTCTTGATTTAATTCCTATTTAATCCTGAATTGGTCGAGGGGGTTTATACGGTATCCCCACCGATAGTTGCAGAATTCGAGGATGTTTTTCCGGAGGAGTTGCCAGGCTTACCGCCAGATAGAGACGTGGAGTTCACTATTGAGCTAGTACCCGGAGCAGCACCAGCATCTTCTAATGTATACTAATTGGCGAAGAAGGAACTAGATGAGCTGAAGCTAGAATTAGAGGAGTTGCAGATCAAGGGATTTATCCGTCCTAGTGCATCACCCTGGGGTGTCCCAGTGTTATTTGTACCTAAGAAGGATGGGACAGTCCGTATGTGCATTAATTACAGAGCCCTTAATGCCTTGACTATCAAGAACAAGTATCTCCTGCCACGGATTGATGATTTGTTCGACCAGCTGACAGGAGCAGTGGTGTTCATAAATATCGACTTGAGATCAGGATATCATCAGGTAAAGGTGCGAAGAGAAGACATTCCAAAGACAGCATTCAGGACTCGTTATGCTCACTACGAGTTCTTGGTGATGCCTTTTGGACTGACAAATGCGCCTGTCGTATTTATGAACTTGATGAACAGAGTCTTCCACCAATACTTAGACCAGTTCTTGGTAGTCTTCATCGACGACATCTTGGTGTATTCAAAGAACCATGAGGAGCATGAAGAGCACTTGAGAAAGGTATTAGAAACACTAAGGCGTGAGAGGCTCTATGCGAAGCTGAGCAAGTGTGAGTTCCTCCTAGTTCGTGTCACTTTTCTTGGACACGTTATCTCAGGAGATGGTATTTTAGTAGATCCGGTGAAGATTTTATCAGTAGAGACATGGCCAACCCCTACCAATGTCTCAGAGATGAGGAGTTTCCTAGGACTTGCCGAGTATTACCGGAGGTTCATAAAGAACTTCGCAAGGATCGCAGAGCCGATGACCCGCTTGACCCATAAGGAGCAGGAGTTCACCTGGACAGAGGAGTGTCAGACGGCGTTCGATGAGCTGAAGAAGCGTCTGACTACGGCACCTATCTTGACTATACCTTCTGGACCCGGAGGATTCGTGATCTATAGCGATGCGTCCAGGAAAGTATTAGGATGCGTCTTGATACAGCATGGAAAGTTTGTGGCCTATGCCTCTAGGCAGTTAAGGACCATGAGAAGAACTATCCCACTCACGACTTGGAGCTTGTCGCAGTGATCTTTGTTTTGAAGCTTTGGAGGCACTACCTATACGGAGAAAGAGTAGAGATATTCACTGATCATAAGAGCCTGAAGTACGTCTATACCCAGAAGGACCTGAACCAGAGACAAAGACGTTGGCTCGAGGTGATGATAGACTTTGAGATTGAGCTATAGTACCACCCGGGAAAGGCCAACGTAGTAGCTGACGCATTGAGCAGAAGACCCATGGCATTCTTTTTTACTACCCAGCAATATCTGTTGAGAGATCTAGAGTAGATGGGTATAGAGGTCATTATGCCCGGAATAGACGGACAGTTGTCGAGTTTTTAGTTGCAATCGATATTAGTTGAGAGGATCAAGGCTGCTTTGCCAACAGATGCCAAATTTCGGAGGCTTCGACAGAGGACAGAGGCCGGAATACAGACAGGATTGCGCATACATGAAGACGGGACTTTGAGATGTGGAGATCGTCTCTATGTTCCAAATAGAGAACTTCGTCAGGAGCTGATGTCGGAGGCACACAGTTCAACATACTCTATTCATCCAGGCGGCATAAAGATGTACAGAGACTTGAGGCAGTACTATTGGTGGCATAGAATGAAGAGAGAGATAGCCCGCTTTGTGGTAAAGTGCCTGGTATGTCAGCAAGTCAATGCTGAGCATCAGAGGTCTGTAGGTTTACTTCAACCGTTCCCGATACCTGAGTAAAAATGGGAGCACATCACTATGGACTTCGTTACGGGCTTTTCGAGGAGTCCTAGTGGTCACAATGCAGTATGGGTGATCGTGGATCGACTCACCAAGTCCTCTCACTTTTTACCCTTCAGAGTTGGGCAATCTACAGAGGTCTTAGCAGATATATATATGAGGGAGATCGTGCGACTGCATGGAGTGCCAGTTAGTATAGTGTCTGACAGGGATACGAGGTTTATATCTTACTTTTAGTGGAGTATGCAAGAGAGTCTTGGTACCCGCCTGAAGTTTAGCACATCGTATCACCCGTAAATAGATGGCCAGTCTGAGCGCACCATTCAGACGTTGGAGGACATGTTAAGAGCGTGCATGCTTGATTTTGAAGGATCATGGGAGGACCATTTGCATTTGGTTGAACTTTTTTACAATAATAGCTATCAAGCGAGCATTCAGATGGCTTCCTATGAAGCATTGTATGGAAGGAAGTGTCGTTCTCCAGTGTGTTGGAGCGATGTGGGCGAGAGACAGATTCTTGGACCAGAGTTGGTTGTTCATACAGTGGAGAAAGTAAAGAAGATCCAAGGGCACCTACGAGCAGCACAGGACAGACAAAAGCATTGGGCAAATGCACATCGATGACCCCTAGAATTCCAGGTTGGAGATCATGTGTTTCTAAAAATCTCACATACTCGAGGAACTATCAGGTTTGGAGGTAGAGGAAAGCTGAGTACGAGGTACATCGGACCATTCGATGTGTTAGAATGCATCGGAGAGGTTGCTTACAGGTTAGCCTTACCAAGAAGGAGTTCATGGCGTCTTCCATGTATCTCAGCTAAGGAGGTACATGCCAGATCCTAGTCATGTGCTTGACCATTCAGAAATCACAGTCGGGCCAAGTTTGTCATACCAAGAGGAGCCTGTAGAGATTCTGGACAGAAGCGAGAAGGTATTGCAAGGTCAGACTATCCTTCTAGTTCGTGTCGCATGGAAGCATCATGCACCAGGCGAGTCGACCTAGGAACGCGAGAAGGATATTCGATAACGTTATCCCTATCTCTTCGAAGGCCTAGGTATGTAGTAGCATTTCAATTCGGTTAGTAGTTCTTACCATATGTATATTTTAATTTCGAGGATGAAATGCTCTAAGGAGGGTAGATTGTAAACTCCCTCGACCAAATTTAGGGTTATTTAGTTTAGATAGAGAGACTAGGATTAAATTTGTGACAATTAGAGTTGAATGCAGTAAATTAGACTTAATGTGCAATAATTATATGACTTAATACACCTTACCGTTGCTTCGATGTTTGGAGCGCTACACTAGTAGTTACCTTCAAACAAATTTCATACACATTTCCTAGACATGCCAGACTACCCATCTGACCCTTGTGTAACTCTTAAATACTCGATATTGTGCTTCATTTTAGCTACGCAATATTCATTGCAAACGTCCATGTATAATCGCAATAAATCTAATTTTTCATAATTGCCCATTCCTATTTGAAATTAGAGACACAACCTCAACATGTTCCATATAACCCAAATTAGGGCTTTGATCTATTCTGAGCCTGCTACGCCCATGACACTTGTGTCCCACCCAATTTTAACCCCATGTATCTTCAATTGATTAAAGAACGCATTGTGCATTAGTTTTAATTAAATTAATGCGAAGGCCAACCTCACCCAAAACTGGCCCCAACTTAGCCCATGAATACCCTACACCCTTCATGTGGACATGTTCCCCACCTCAAAGAGCCCAAGGCCAGCCCAATTCCCGAGGTCAACCCCCCTATTTCTCTCTCCTATATAAATACGTTTCCCTCTTTTAAAACCCTAGAAAACTAAAACACCCTAGCCGAACACCCCTCCCTTACCCGAGCACTCGACTCCCCTTCTCCGACTTCCCTCAACCACCTCCATCGCCTGACTACTGACCGCCTCCGTCACCAGCCTCACCGTCTCCACCACACCAATGCCACCAGCAACCAATACCTACACCACCGCCCGCACCACCATCATCAACATCCCCATCACCAACTAGACCCCGATCACCCCAGCCTGCCTGACCAACACCTACACCACCGCCAACCACCACTGCCAGCCTGACCGTCACCTTCCCCACGACCAATACCACCCCCAACCGCCAGCACCACCAAGCCGCCGATGCAGCTGCTGCCACAGTTGCTGCTACCGCTGTTGCAACTTCCGTCGAGGTTGCTGCTGCCGTTGTTGCCCCGTGCGACACCCGAGCTTCGCCCTCGCCGGAGAACAGTACGTCAACGAGCCCAGACCCCCTCTCGGCCACGACTAGGTAAACATCGTATTGCCCTCTTTCCTTCAGGTGTCGTTGTATTATTGTGTCATTGTGTCGTTGTATCGTTGAATGGACACAAGTAATGTGAAACCCTAAGTGCAATGTGTGTGTGTGTATGGTTATTTTATATTAAAAATTGATGTTAAGTAATTACTTAAATAATAATTGATTTATTGAGGAGAAAACACTGTGTTGACCTAGAACTTGGACAACTAGCCTTGTGCGCGTATCCTTATAACATGCTAGTTAAGACTTATAATGTAGTATTATACGTCTTAGTTGCATAGCATATCCAGACGTTTCGTTGTCTTGGCGTACACGCCACTCGTGGATAGGACACACGTACGTCGTAGCTGCGTGCACACGCGACTATGTTAATTGACCAACTGTAACCCCTTAAGTCAGTGTCTAATAGCAACGTAGTGGTTCTGTATGTATCACCTTAGTGTCTAATGATCGAATTGCTATATTATATTGTATGTATAGGTTCACTGGACCAGTCAGGAGAGACTTCAGGAGTAGGCTACTGGCATTCACATCTTGAGGACCCAGGCAAGATACCTTGCCATATTTACTGTTTAATTTAAATTATGCAAATATTGTATGATACCTTGTTGCATTCTTTTATACAACTGTGCGCGTCCGAGATTGACTCGGGTGCAGTCGACGAATACGTCGATGAGTAGTGTACTTGACCTAGTCACTAGCAGACTCACACCCATTGGGAGGATACTCTGATATCTTTCGAGACGTGACACTCCTACGTGCATCACGGTAACAAAATCATATTGGGATGCGGGTTCGCATACTCGACTAGCTATCGGTGCGTGTGACATGCATCACGGTTTAGTACGTAATTTAGGATTATATAATTAGTAGAGACTTGGCATATAGATACGTGGTATGCACGTCGAGTATTCGACTTGTGTATCTACATTGGGCGGGAAGGACAACTAGTAGGCGTATGGGATACACATATTGGACTCCGTAGTATCCAGAGGAGCCACGGATCCAATGACTTCCTTTATTCAGATACTTCATTCTTTGGAGCGATACGGACATATATATATTGCAGTTACCTCATTCTTCGGAATGATGGATGTTACATGTACATATACCATGCTCTTTGGAGCGTTAGACATTATGCCTACGCCTACCCATACATACCAAAGTTGTCATCATATTGCATTCACTTAGATGGTTAGCACACCCTTTATTTTATTTAGTATTTATATATGGCATGCATTTTTGAATCTTGTTACGTCCCTCTGAGGACCTGGTTCCTTTTCAGATTTGGACGAGGCCTATTACCCTACAGCGTACGGACCGGAATAAGAGATGAGGTACGCATCCGAGTAGGAGCTAAAGGTGCTACAATCAGAGTTTCCGTGATCATTTGGTAGGCCTTCTGCCTAGTATGGGAGTATCATTATCTAGTCAGCCGATGCCCTAGTCATTACTCTTTTTATCTGTCTTTCAGTACTTTTATTTCGTCATAGTAGTGGATTTGTTCCCACCAGACATTCTTAGTTGTACTATGATATTTCATACTGGCATTTATTTTTCAGTATTTATTCTAGTACTTTTGGTTATATTGTGGATGAGATTAGATTACTTGTTTTGATGTTAGTATTGGACTTGTTAGTATTATAGGACAGCAGAGTACTCTTTGTAGGATCCATTAAATTGGGAAATTCCTCGGAGACGTATTAGCTGACCATTGCCACATGGCCTGGTCTCGTGTATTTTGGGACTGTGGCGTGATACTACTACTACTACTACCTAACACCCTCACATTGCCTGCAACACTCATCTTCTTTCCCTCATGACCATTAGCTGGACCCACACCTTAATACCTAAGCCTCAACTTCCTCATTAGTCCATTGTGCAGTTTACTTGGTACACTGTCTACACTGTAAAGTATACATATCCTATTTGTTCCCTGCTTGCCCCCGCACAAGGTACTACAATCTATCCAGATTTCTCACTACATAGCCTTGCCTCAATATTGTAGGTTGCTACCAAACTCCCCTCACCACTGCACATTGGTGTAGCATACCCCCCATACACTCTCTGGTATCAGAGCTGATACCCTCACTGCCTTGAATTTTTGCAGTCCTTCCTGCACCCAATACATCACCAATTCACACTACACACAATGTACCTTCACACTCACAAGCACACATAGACACACACTGATAGCATGACACTCCTACCTGTATTCACTGTAATATTCCCCCATCTATCAAGCCTAAATACTTCACTTTGATAGAGTATCACCTGAACCTTCTCCCCTTAATTACTAACCCACTACTCTTAATACCCAAACCAGTGTATCATACTAACACACACCAAGGGATACACCTCACTTATTCACATAGACACTAACATACCCCCTCTAATACTTATAGAATCCTTCACACTGACTTATTTCCACTTGAACACCGATACACAGTGCACAAGTGTGCAACACTACTCTTGGAATCACCTGGATCTGGTTTGATTCAAATACCCACATCTAATCATTTGCACAATACTCCTCTTGGTCCTTTGTGCATTCCTTCACTGATATCAACTCCACTGATACCTTGTATCAGTATCATACCTCCCACAGGTAGTGGAGCACACTAGCTCCAATCTCGAGCTACTTGTGTTATGCACATAGCAAGTATTTAAAATAGTATTAGTGTACCAGTCCTACTGAACCACTGCCCCCTCTAGATGCAGTCTCAATATTTGTTATTGTTACTAAAACTAACAACCCACCAATCCCCAATACAACCAACACAACCCTTAGCACATGTCACATCCCGCTCCCAGAATACTGGGTAAATACGAGGACTGACATGGCCAACCGCACCTTGCAGAATACCGAAGTAAGCCGCAATGTGTTAAGATTGTATAAAAGATATATAGGTGAACTCTAGCATACTATAACGTCAGTCCTAAGGCTGACAAATTATAGTATCTCAATCCATCAACACAAGTACAAGAGTATATCATATATGAAAGTAAAAAGGCGTCCCAAATTACATACCACATATATATGATCATGAAGCTAGTGAATACAAAATGCTGCACTAGAAGAGTATAATAATACATGCTCAAATATACCAGCCATGGTCTAATATATATATCATGTTGACCGTAGTCAGAGAGGTGATCTCAAAATAAGAGGCTAACACTTCCTCTTGCTAAAATGCCACAAAAGGAATAACACTACGAGGGGTGGAGGAAGAAAACCCACTCGCGAGCTTCGGCCGTAGTACTACGAGTGCGAACCATCTTGCTGAAAGTGCGGTGGATTATGGTTCTCCTTGGGGTAATCTGGCTATACAAAATAAGTGGGGTCAGAACCCCAAGCAACAAGTACCACAAAGGAGCTCAAGATGATAGACAAAACATATCACAATATTAGCAGAAAATGGATAGATAAGAATAAATGCAGATTGAGACTTGTACGGTACCAATGTACTTATCTCAAGAATATACTGGAAGAACTGATAATAAGTTCTATAAAGAAAAGTAAGGCGACGAGTGACAAGTGGGCATATGAACTACTCTGGATAGGGACCACAACTCTTAAACTAAACAAGGATCGGGGTTGCAGATCTTCATCCGAGCAGAACTTAGCACCCTAACCATGCGCCGAAGAATGAATTAAAGGGGTGAGCTTAACTTATGGACAATGATTCATTTCACGGCCAAACATGCCTACGGCTTTCTATAATTAACTAACTAGGGTTATCACAAACCTAATTACTAACAAATGCATGCTTTGAAGAATATCGCTGCCACCGGCACTATAGTTAACCCGGATAGCCAAGGGTATGCTTGTCTAGTACTACTTATAGTGCATATCACAAAAAAATGATAGATAAAGAACTAAACCAGATAACTAATAGTATAACACAACATAATGTAAGCATAAAGTGGCTTTTGAAGATATAAGTAAATTTTTGTAAATGAGATTAGATTTTATAAACAAAAAAAGGTTTTGTAAAAAAAATGAAACTAATTTTTGTAAACATAAAGAGATTTTGTAAGTGAAACTGATTTTTGTAAACATAAACTTATCCGTAAATAGTCTTGTAACTTAACTGAAACATCACTAGAACGTATATTGGAATACATATACTGAAATACATAACAACAACTTGTAGTGCTGCAGCACGCTGTCACACCCCAGTCCCAAAATACGTAGGACTAGGAACATGTAAGCATGTCAGCCGCATGTATATGGCAACTCCAATATATGGAAACTGTAACACATGCGTACGCTGTATTATGAACAATAATTCACAAGTGGTATAAACAATCACAAGTCATAGGGCATAACTAAATCTCATCCACAGAAATCATAAATAAATAAATAACCAATAACTATGTAACTAAGTCGCAATATGAAGTATCAAAGGATGATAGTCGGGTGGAAACAAATCTACTGCCAAACTAGAATATAAGATAAACAAAATAAGTATATCAACTAATAATCACGAGACACGAAGAGAAACCTCCTCGAAATATAAGTAGCAAGTCCGGATCTGCGCTCCTGCGAATACTCATGAACATCTACACCTGGAAAGGGACCAGGTCCTCAGATGGACATAACAAGATACATAGAAGCATGCCAATAACGTACTGAAAATAAATATCCATTGGGCTCGCCTAACCGTCTAATCGAATGCAGTTTAAGAACAACTTTCCAATGCATGGGTTATCTGGCTAAAATGGGATTGGCATGATTCTCTTGGAGATTCAGGGGCCTACAAAGCATGTCATCTTTTGAACGACAGAGGCCGCCTGATAATATATAATATATAGTGGTCATCATGACCGCACATCTCCGGCGGAGCGTACGGATTACACAAGAAAAGTGCAAAGGAGCCCAAACGCCTTACTTGTTGTTCTTTCCACCCCATGCTCTAAGCATGTCACATCCATGACACGATAATACCTTTAATATCTACCAAGTCTTCTAGCATGCAAAGTTTCTATCGGCAATTATTTCCTATCGTACGTCCCATACGTACATGAGGCCAGCCTGTCATGCAAGTCCGTGTTCTATATGAGACTCACACTCATGTAATAACCGTGTCACGGCCAATGAAACCTAAGAATGCCTTATGATAATAGAGCGGTCTCATAAAAACTAGGTCAATGCAAATACATAATAAAAACAGAATACGACGACATCATTGTTGCACCCAAGTTTCCTTGGACGCGCAGCTTATATAGCAGTTAAAATATATGAACTAAACAACAGAAATTAAGATGCATGCAACATATGGAATATAAATTATAGTACAATGACAAGGTATACTTGCCTGGCAAGAAAACTGCGTAGTACCAATAACCTGCTCCAGAAGTCGCACAGAATAATCTAATATGTCCTATATACATATAATATAATATAATACAACATCAACCATTACACTAGCACATACACAACCATAATTACATTAGACTCAGAGGGTATGCTAGGGGTGACACTGGTCAACTAACAGGGTCAACTGTTCGTCTAATTATGCGGGTGTCCTATATTAAATGCTGTATCAAAATTAGACAGTCAACTAACATGTGTCTAAGCCAGTACGTTAATGTACACAAGGCAGTCAATTCACAAGTTCTTAGGGTCACTTGATCAAACGTAAATATAGGATAATCCATAGTGTCCTAGGGTCATACAATATAAATACATATATAGTCATTCTTAGCATTATCATTTAAATTACCTTTACAATATATATATACCAATTTAATTGTAATATGCGTATGTATACACATACAAGTCATTGGGTTCACCATCACAGGGTCCTCTGTCACTAAACTGTCATGAAGAAATACGCTAACCCTAATGGATACATAAACACATAAAATCACGAAGGACAGTTCTAACCTGTGCGGGCACGCATGGGGTTGACGATGCCGGTGATGACGACGATGATGGTGATAACGACAATGATGATGGTGACGACGATGACGATGATGACGACGATG
Source organism: Iris macrosiphon (assembly GCA_036927795.1). Lineage (NCBI taxonomy): Eukaryota > Viridiplantae > Streptophyta > Magnoliopsida > Asparagales > Iridaceae > Iris > Iris macrosiphon. Next base: position 78,603 of record JAYESA010000793.1, read on the forward strand.
ATGATGACGATAATGATGAGGGTGATTATGGTGAGATGATGGGGATGATAAGGATGATGATGATTGTGATGATGATGATGAAGATTATGATGATGATGATGATGATGATGAGATAATGATTATGATGAGAATGATGATAGGGATGATGGTGATAATAAAGGTGATGATGATGTTGGTTATGAAGGGGATGATGATGATAATGATTAGAGTTAAGGTGATGGTGATTAAGGGGATAATGATTATGATGATGATGAAGATTATGATGATGGGGACGATGATAATGATGACGATGAAGATGATAATGGTGATGATGATAGGGATGGATAAAGAACAGGGATGACCGGAGGCTTCAGACGAGGAGGAGGAGGAGTCGATTCAGGCAGAGGAGATGGGTTATGGAGTGGTGGTGGTGAGCGGCTCAGGGAGGCATCGAGGTGCAGGTAGGTGATGATGGGTGTCACGACCCGCACCCGGTTTAGGGGCACGAGTGCGTGGGTACGTCCAGCCTACGCCGCAGCATCGACGGTAGAACGCTGTCTAGGTCATGTAACTATCTAATCAACTCACGTGAATACCCAACTCCATAAGGAGACGTAGATATCATAAAATAATGCTGGATACTCAATCACATAAACTAAGCACGATGAGATATCAAGGCAAGCAAAGAAATACAAGACATCTAAAAATGACAAAAATAGCCATACCTGCAATCAGTAACATCCAATCCTCAAGGGTGTCAGAAACAAGTCCACTAAGGTCACGGTCTGGAAAATATTTTCCAGTCAGGAAGGAGCAAAGTACATCTCTAAATAGCAGTTCTATATTAATGATATAAACTATGTAGCAGTTCTAGATGGAAATATACGAGATACATGTATAGGTACAAGAAATGTACCATAAAAGAAATACTGGAAATACTGTAAGTAAATACAGGAAAAGAAACAATATGTCAATGAGCAAGAAACCTATGACTAAGTGTGTGAGTACTAGCTTTAACATGTGATCGGCTTGGGAACTTGATCAGGCTGGTTACATATGATTAGCTATGATTCATGTAAGGTCAGGCTAACCGTTGGTTAGCTATGATGCATGTAGAGGTCGGGCTAATCACACGTAACAGCTATGAAGCATGTAAATGGTCAGGCTACACCCGACGTGAGATGTGGGGTGAGCTATGATGCATGTAAAGTTGGGTATGATCACATATCTACACTAAAATACTCCCCACCCCCGACTGGTATAGTAGACCCAATCATGGTATGCTATGGCACGGGATTCCCTAGGGAGGTAGCAAGTCTCTCCGAAAATCAGTGTCTGTACATGCACAAGATAACAAGGAAACAAGTCTTGTACAAGCTACACCATGAATAAGGAATAACATCTCATGACGAGATCCGTGTATACCAATCCGTGTAACCAACGTGTCAAGAGCATGGATATCTACACTAGATACAGTGAACATAGGAGATATCATAAATTAGAAACTAATCAGAGAATGTACTCGCCTTGGGTCCTTAGCTGTCAATACCAATGTCCTGTCCCAGAGTATCGTCTGGAGAATCCGACAGTCCTAAAGACATATAATAAACAATACAATATTTGCATCAGAAGCTATACTAAAGACACAAGCAAATACTAACTCAGGGGCTATGCTAGGTATGGCACTGGTCAATCTAGGGTCATCTAGTAGGGATACGTATATAAATACACCTTTACACTCAGAGTATATACCAATAAAACGTATATAATATATATAAGTGTCTATTAGTAATTGTACAAAATACGTATATGTGTATATACTAAATAGATGTATATAACTATATTTTTATACCAAAATACATTTGTATATATATCAATCAAATATTTTTATATATATATAACTAATCAGAGAATGTACATAATGCCACACTTCTCAAGGTGATCCCAAATAAAGTAGCAGTTAGTTCCAATGGGTCCGGAGCAGTCCAAATAGCTAGAAACTATATAAAGAAGTCCAAGATCGGAGTTCGGCACAAAAATCGAGATAAGGATACCGAGTCCTCAATACATAGAGAAAACATACGGGGTTAACAAGTTTAGTTAAAAGAGAAAGGGTCGTCTGTTTGTTATTAAGGTAACACCTTAATTTAATGAAAATCATTTCGAAATTATTTTGAACAATAATTGTTAAAACTTTCCTTTTGAACAAAATTACAATTTAAAAGTTTATTTATAAAAATTTAGAATTTTCGTAGAAGCCAATATATTTTTATATCTATAGTAAATTCAGTTACCAGTCCAAATAACCAATTTTGATCTTATTTTTATTATTGAAACTATATTTTTATTTAATAATATAAACCCCAAAAATTATTATATTTTTGCATAATCAAAAACCCTTTTAATTATTACGCAACTACTAATTACATAAAAACTAACTAATTGCATATTAATATAACCAAATCCTTATATATAATACATAACTAAATTTTGCACATAATAAATAACTAAATTCATACATTATAAATAATAAACTAATTATATTTTAATTACTAAACTAATTACATAAAATTACTAAACTAATTACATGAAATTACTAAACTAATTACATTAATTACTAACTAATTATAAATAAACTAAACTAATTATATAATAAACTAAACGAATTATATAAAACCGTAACTTAACTATACACAGAACAAAAGAGGGAAAAGGGAAGTCAGAAGTCGGGCTCACGTTGGGAGAGGGGTTTCCCGGCGTCGACCGAGGAGTCTCGCCGGGGCAGGGCGTCGGCGGTCTAGCGATCGTCTCAGGCGGCGGCGGTCGAACTCGGCGGTAGCAGCGGAGCTCGACGACGGCTGGATCTCTTGTGGCGGCGGCGGTCGAAGCTCGAGAGCGGCGGCGTCGGCTCCGGTGAGGAAAGCGACGGCGAAGCTCGGCGGATCTGAGGCGGCCACGGCTCGACGGATCTGAGGCGGCCACGGCTCGACGACGATGAGGGGATCCGCGGCGGCCACCGGCGGTCGAGATCTAGGTTAGGGTTTTTGGTTCTGTGAACGAGTCGGGGTTGGATCGTGTCCGGGGATGGACACGATGGATTTGATATACTGTGGACGTGTCCGGGTGTTGGACACAGGGGTTTGAATGTACTGTGGTAGAGGTGGATGTGTCCAGATGGTGTCGGACACAATCTCATGTAAGGTTGTAATAACTGGACACAGGAAATGAATGGATACGGTAGGACACCCGGGGTCGGACCCGAGGCCAACACGGTAATGCTGGACACACGGACACGAGCACACAAATCAATGGTGATGGCTTGTTGGCTTGTGGGAATTTGTGAGGGCTAGCTAGGATTTCTTGGGAATGGTGTGGTGAGAGACTTTAAATAGGGAGAGAGGTTGTGGGATAAAGGGTGAGGATTGGCCCAATTAATGAATGGCCCAGATTATACATGAATGAGTTCTTCATGTGGGAATGAGGGTGTGAATGGGAGACGGTAAACTGGTAAATTTAATAGAAAAAACAATTTAAGAAAATGTTTTAAGAGGCTTCCAAGGCTAACTGATTCCAAATTAGTTACTAATTAAACCCATATTTTAAAACCCTAGAAAATATGTAATTTATTTATTTACTATTCCAAAATGGATATGAAAATTTATTATGAAAACAACTAGTCCTTCAATAATTTTTATTAAACAATAATTTTATGATTTCAAGCCAATAAATATTCGAAGCTAGAGTATTAAATATATATCATTATTTATCTATTTAATTTATAATAAATCGTCATTTAGGAAAAATAATTTTTTTTATAAAAGATTTTAAATCACCTTCTAAAATCAAACATTGTTCAAAATCAAATAAAAATTTCAAGGAGAAAATATTTTATAAACTTGATATTTAAAATAAATTAAAAATCTAATTATTTCAGAAATTTGGAAATCGGAGGTTACAATGGGAGAGAAGAGGGTGGTTGTTTCGATGGTGTTCAGCGGTCTGCGCCTGTTGATATGGTATGTTGGGTGTCATATTTAAGTATAGTATAAGCACATGGGAATATCCTGAGGACATATTTGGGATGCCAGAATATGTCACAGGATATTCCATTATGAGATTATTGTCATAATGATTGAGATCATTGTATTAATGACTGTAAGGCTATATAATGCCAATGAGACAATCAATAAAATCATCAACTAATTTCAACATGGTATCAGAGCCAAGTTTCCACAAACCCTAGCCGTCACCAAGCTTCCACAAACCCACAGGAGGATTTTCTAGATCTCCTCCACCGAACTCTTCCACGCCCCCCTCCCTTCCCGCCTCGTCTACCCCCCTCCCTTCAAAAAAAAAAAAAAAAAAATCTTCACGGCTGCTGCGACTGCTGCTGCTGCTGCGACGGCGGCTGTGACATGCGTGCTGCCGCCTCCTCCACACCAGCACTAGACATCACCTAATAGGGATGCCTAGATCTGGAAAAAGGGGGGACATGTTCGGATCTAGGAGCGAACGACGAGGACGAGCGTGAGTCGTGGAGCGGACGTGACGTGATTGGATAGACGAAGCATCGATGGAGGAGATCATCAAGAAGCTAGATTCTGCAGAGGTGGCGACGTTGATGAAGTTGTTGACGATGTCGGCTGGTGAGAACACGACACGAACGTCGTCGGAGTTGAAGCTTCCCTCCATCGATCTGAAATTAGATGGACCAGCCACCTATCTGAGTTGGTCACGGCGGGTGAGAAGAACCCTCGCAGGAAAAAACATGGAGGGGTTCCTGACGGGCGAGACGACAGAGCCGGACGAGGGCTCGACAGGACGCGATGAGTGGAAGTCCACTCATATAGTGATCTACATCTGGCTTCTCAACTCCTTAGTCCAGTCTATTGCCGCCACAGTAGACGGTATTGAGATGGTGAAAGATGTGTGGGAGAAGTTGAGAAGGACCTATGATGGTGTGGGGAACAACTTACGGGTCTTCCAGATAAAGGGGGAGATTGATGACACCGTACAGGGAGAGAAGACGGTGCAGGAGTATGCCACGGAGTTGGAGCGTCTGTGGTTGGATTATGATCACTCCTCAGATCGGGCGAGCTGTGGGGACCCTAAGTGTAAGGAGAGACAGGTGTGTCTGCAGGAGAGGACGATGAAGTTTCTCAAAGGGCTGACTGTAGCTTTCGCACAGAGGACGGCCCTACTTCTAGCCCAACCAAAGATCCCTAGCCTTGAGGAGGCTATCTCAGCCATGATCCAGGAGGAGACACGCATCAGGCTGCAAGCAGGGACATGTGGTCCCCCCGAAGCAAAGTCAGCACTAGCGATCACCAGCTCAGGTAACACACGATCTAAGGGAGAACCCTGGCAGGATAACCGGCAGTGCTACAACTGTGGGGAGATGGGTCATCATCGATATGCTTGTACCAAACCACCTAGGGAGGGAGACTCAGGTGGTGCACGAGGACCGTTCGGCGGACGAAGATATAATGGAGGACGTGGTCGTGGTCGAGGGGGTAGACGAGGCGGCCAAGGAGGTTATCGAGCAAACCTCCTGATATCAGAAGGGAACGGAGAAGCTGATGGCACCATTACTGTGGAGGACCAGGCACTGGGAGACATGAGGAGTAGAACAGAGGAGGCGTCCACCTCATTTTTTGTTAGGGACAACGCTGCCATATATGCCCATCCATCAGAAGGTACTGACGAATCACTTGCCCTTGCGTCTATCTCTTCCCTTAAATCATCAGACTGGATTATCGACTCGGGAGCATCTCGACATGTGACTGGGAATGCTAGTGAGTTTTCTTCCTACACTCACCTAGCATCAGCAGACAGCATTCAGACAGCTGATGGCACTTTCCAGCCAGTGGTCGGTAAGGGTACTGTTAATTGTACAGGTTCAGTAAGATTATCCAATGTTTTACATGCTCCATCATTTCCAGTCAGTCTCTTGTCCATTAGTTCTATAATCCTCCAACTTAAATGCATTGTTTCTTTTGATATTCCTAAGGTGACCTTCCAGGAGAAAGGGACAGGACGAAGACTTGGGACTGGCACTTGGCATGAGGGACTGTGGTACCTAGATCGAGAAGGACTGGACTCAGCATTGGTATCTATGGCAGAGAAGGCTGGCATGGAAGGACTGCAGCAGAGGACTGAGGATACCTTGATGCTCCATCATCGGAGGATGGGACATTCTTCCTTTGATACTCTAAGTAAGTTATATCCAGAGATTTATGCAAAAACAAAAAAAGAGAAATTAGTATGTGATGCGTGCGAGTTAGGAAAACTTACTAGGAGCTCATATGTTGGCACGGGTCATAGGAGCACTTTTGCTTTTGAGGTAGTACATTCTGATGTCTGGGGTCCATGTGCTACTAACACTATGAATGGTTATAAGTACTTTGTTTCTTTCATTGAGTGTGCCTCTCGTGTTACCTGGTTATATTTGATGGAAAATAAGAATGATGTACCTGCTTGTTTTTGGGATTTCCATAAGCATGTCCAGACTCAGTACAAAGCAGTTGTGAAGGTACTGAGGTCTGACAATGGAACGGAGTATACCAACAGGACGCTTGCAGAATACTTGTCAGCACACGGAATACAGCATCAGACCACCTGTGCATACACACCAGCACAAAATGGAGTTGCAGAAAGGAAAAACAGACACCTTCTGGAGGTCGCAAGAAGTATGATGATCGACATGAATGTCCCACAGAGTCTGTGGGGGCATGCAGTGTTGACAGCAGCTCAACTCATCAACAGGATGCCCTCGAAGGTCCTCGGATGGAAGTCCCCATGTGAGGTATTGCAAGGCAATAATAGTGGGATACTCCCACTGAAGGTGTTTGGGTGTGTGTGTTTTGTGAAGGACAACAGGCCATCAGTTGGGAAACTTGACCCTAGAGCGGTTAAATGCATCTTCGTAGGCTACTCGGCGACCCAGAAGGGGTATGTGTGCTGGAGTCCAGTAGAGAAGAAGAAGTTTGTCAGTATGGATGTCCACTTTCGGGAGCATGAGCCATACTACCACCAGGACGGAACTTCACACAACACGCCTAATACTGCCAGTATTAGGCGAGAGGGGGAGATGGAGAACTTTGTGGTAACCGATTTAGAAGTTTGGCATGGAGGCACGGAGAAGGGACAAGAAGGTGAAGGTGTTAGGCTTACGGCTCAGGGAGAGTTACTTACCTACAGCAGGAGAGAGAAGCAAACTGCAGGACCAGTACCGACAGTGCCAGTGCCAAGTCCTTTGCCTGCGTTCGTCCCAACTCCTGAGGCACCGACACCAACCCCCCTTCAGGTGATACCCCCTCCTTCACAAAATTTCATTCCTCCTACTTCTACTCCTCCTACACCACTATCTGTACGGAGGACCACTCGCAGCAATGCAGGAAATCCTCCAAACAGATAGGAATGGGATATCAGCAGATCAATGCGGATCATACTGTGTTCTTCCGTCGGAGTGGAGGCCACATCACCATGCTTGCGGTGTATGTGGACGATATGATTATCACAGGAGATGATGAGCAGGAGATCGCCCAACTCAAAGGAAAGCTTGGCAAGGAATTCGAGGTGAAGGATCTCGGCCTTCTTCGGTACTTCCTTGGGATTGAGATTGCTCGAGAAGCAGAGGGGATTGTTCTCTCTCAAAGGAAGTATGCATTGGACCTTCTCACAGAAACTGGGATGTTGGGGTGCAAACCTGCAGCGACACCAATAGATCAGAGGTTCAAGATTGATGCTGAGGCTGGAGAACCAGTTGATCGGGACAGATACCAGAGACTGGTTGGCAAGTTGATCTATTTGAGCCACACACGTCCTGATATCTGCTTTGCAGTAAGTGTGGTGAGCCGCTACATGCATGACCCACGGAAGGGTCATATGGATGCAGTGTACCAGATTCTGAGGTACCTGAAAGGTGCTCCCGGGAAGGGACTAATATTCAGGAAGAACAATCACGTGAGCATCGAGGGCTACTGTGATTCTGACTGGGCTAGTTGTGCTGATGACAGGAGGTCTACCTCAGGATATTGCATATTTGTAGGAGGTAACTTGGTCTCCTGGAGGAGTAAGAAGCAGTCTGTGGTGGCCAGATCGACAGCTGAAGCAGAGTACAGAGCTATGGCCTTGGGAGTTGCAGAGCTGCTATGGTTGAAAAATATGCTGGTGGAGCTGAAGCTGGATCAAGGAGCCAAGATGAAGCTGTGGTGTGACAATCAGTCAGCTATTAGTATCGCCAACAATCCAGTACAGCATGACAGGACCAAACACATCGAGATTGATAGATTCTTCATCAAAGAGAAGTTGGATAGTGGATTACTGGAGCTTGGCCATGTTCCAACCAGGGATCAAGTAGCAGATGGACTAACCAAGGGACTCGCCTCAGTGAGCATGATTAGAGGATGTGACAAGATGGGCTTAGTGAATATCTTTCACCCATCTTGAGGGGGAGTGTTGATATGGTATGTTGGGTGTCATATTTAAGTATAGTATAAGCACATGGGAATATCCTGAGGACATATTTGGGATGCCAGAATATGTCACAGGATATTCCATTATGAGATTATTGTCATAATGATTGAGATCATTGTATTAATGACTGTAAGGCTATATAATGCCAATGAGACAATCAATAAAATCATCAACTAATTTCAACAGCGCCGCAAGGGTCTCGGCGGTGGAGTGGCCGGGAAGTCGACGAGGGGTACGGGGTCAGGCGAGGATGGCGGGACTGTGCTGGTGGACGACGGAGGAGAACGTGGGGACGATGGTGGTGGTGTTCCGGTTGTGGCGAGGAAGGAGAGAACGGCGGGCCTGCTCAGTCGGTGCTCGGTGCAGGCCAGCAGGGTCGTTGTCTCGGCCGGCGGGTCTGCAGTCATTGTCGGGGGGAAGTGATGGTGGTAATGGTGGTGATGATAGGGTGGTGGAGATCTGTGGTTGAGGGAGTGAGTGGCGGGTGGTGGTGATCGTTGTCGGCGGAGGAACGATGGTGAAGTCGAGAGGATCGGGTGGCTCGTCGTGGGTGGAGGAGTTCAGGTGGTGGCGAGTGGCGGAGGTCGAGGGTGATGATAAGGATGGCCGGAGGAGACACTCGGCGAGGGAGGTCGAGGCTGTCGCTGTTCGGCGAGGAGAGAACGTGGAGGACAGGTCAACGACTGAGGCGGGTGGTCCGGCGAGGTCGGGGTTGGCTCCGGCCGGCGGGTTTGCTTGGGGATGATAATGAATAGGAGAGGGAGGGGTGTAGTCGGCTAGGTATATAGTTTGTGTTTTTGGTGAAAAAGAAAAAGTTGTATTTATAGGTGTATGTAGAATTTAGGTTTGGGTGTTGACCTAGAAAGGTGGGCTTGGTCAACATCCTTGGAATTGGGCCTTGGCTTCACATGGGGATGTTTGGAGGGCTAGGATGTGCATTGTTTGAAATGCATGGCTAGGGTTGATGAGGGGGTGATGTTGATGCTACATACTCCAAAAATCATGGAAAAAATTCACATGAAGGCAAAAATGGGTTTCTTCATGTATTGTGTCCAATGGTGTGGACACCTTAATGCACTTTTGCATAAAAGTGCCCAACAATTGGAAAAATTGCACAAAGATGGAAAATGGATTAAACTAATTAAAATTAATAAAATTTGTGTTCTTGAATTTTAGTTTATTATGAAAGACTACCTTGGACCAGTAGAATAGCCATTGGCATTGTCATAGACCCGTGCTAGGACCCGTACGTAGAATGCAAAATCTTAAAAAAATTTGAAGTGAGTTTTTTCCTTCATTTGGATGATCCACCGGTGATCCTCAAAAAATTGCCGAAAATCTGAATGGTCAGATATTTTTCATGAATATTATTTTAATATTTTTCTGAATATTGTTTGGTTCACTCTATTACCCATTGGTTTCTTGGTTCTGAATCACTATATTATCCAATGGTTACTTGGTTTTATTTTGGATGGTTAGGATTGATTTAGATCGTGATATAAATCGCTGACGTGGCAGATCCAACGGTCACGATTAATTTATCCCTTATATATATATACCCTTTAATTTTCTCTCTCCTCTCTCTTTTCTTTCTTCTCTCTCTTTTCATTTCCTCTCTATCTTCTGCGTGAGCTTGGAGCTTGGTCTTGAGGCCTAAGAGTGTGGTTTATGAACCCCTCTTAGTGGAGGAGTAAAAGGTTTAGGCTAGAAACTTGACCTCAGAAAAGTACATCTTGTCATTCTATGAACCAGAGATTTTGGTTTTCTTTTGTTGTCATTATTTCTTAAATATTATTAGATAAAAATATTTCCTACAAGATTCTTTACTAGTTTAGTTCTTGACCTTTTATATTTTGATGTATTTTATTTCTATTTATGACCATAGTTATTCCTATATCTAATCGTGAGATACGGGATACGATCTTAGTATCATATATGATACCCATGTTTTTATTGTGTATCATGGTCCTATATACTACATGAGACTCTTTCTTAGTCTCTACCCTAGTAGTTTTGAGTTTCGTGGAGTTCAGACACGTTTCGGTTTCTTGAAAACCCATTTTAGGAGTATTTTGAGGTATTAATTTATCAAATCTCGGAATTTATGAAATCTAATGCTCCTATGTTGTAGTAAATTTAATTTTATTCAATTTTGACCTTTGAAAATTCAAATTTCGAGTTAAAATAAAGTTTTTATGGCCGAAACAAGTTTTAAAATTTTTTTAAGTCCGGACTACTGTGAAGTTTCAGATGATCCAACGGTAATCCGTGAAAATCCGATAGATAATCCAAATTTTCACCCCAAAAATCTGATATTTCATATCAGATGATCCGACGATAATCCGAGGTAATTCGTTGGTAATCCGAATTAGGCTTTTGTTTTGCTGAAATTGACTGTTTTGTCCATTTTTTAGATTTTCTTTGACTTTGATGAAATCCTAACATGATTATGTGACATTGTGTAGTTAGAGAATGATTGTACATCCTATATATTTGACATGAGCACATATCATTTATTGACACCATGTTATTACCTTGTCTTAGTTCTTGATAGTGACTCGTAGTAGTGCACTCGTGTCCATATAATGGTTTATGTCTTAGCCCCTTGATAGTGACTCATCGTAGTGCACTCATAATTTCTTATTTTTTGTACATGTTTTATAGTGACTCATCGTAGTGCACTCTTGATTCCTTATTCTTGTACATGCTTGAAAGTGGCTCGTTGTAGCGCACTCCTGACTAGGATTCTTTTATTGTCCTTTTTTAGTAGCTCGTAGTAGCGCACTCATATCTTCTGACATATATCTTTTCATGTTGTGTCTTGTCTTGTGCTTGTGATTTTAATTGTCAAATCATTGTCCGGTCTTGCATATCCCTGTGGAGACTATTATGTTTAGGATGGATTTTGTTGAATGCCACACCCAGGATTCTAAATAAAAATGTTAAGGATTAAAACAACTAGCTTGAATAATTAGAGCATCGGGTGGAAAGAATCTCCAGGTTGCATGTAGTCCCTTTATCTTATCATTTTTCTAAATGAATTTGGAGCACTCCGTCGTGAGGGACACATTTTTAGCACACCGTCGAGTGGGGCAATCATGTACATGTTTATTATTTTTTTGTCTTTATTATTAGCTCACCTTAGCGTGGTGCATACATAGCTCACTATTGTGTGGAGTATACTTGGCTCACTGTTGTGTGATGCCACCTCTTTAGAATGCAGGCTGATTTGGTTGTGGATCTGCTACATCTATTTGCCATAGTTTCGGTTGGATAGCTTAGGCAGTCTGCAGGGCATACAACCGTACAAAAAATTTCAATCTATAGATGTTAGTAACTAGGATTTGTGATAACCCTAGTTAGCTAATGATAGCAAGCCGTATGAAATGCTTGGTCGTGCTTCTTTGGTTGTGCGCTATTTAATTTATTCTCGTGTATTGTCTTTTCTTTCTTTGTATGGTCATATGTGTCGGTGGGTGGCCAGAGGCAGGTTCGACTTGAAAAAATATCTATAACCCAGGGCCTTGTTTGGTTTAAGGGTTATGGCTTCGATTTTGAGAAGTTCTCAAGCTTTCTTGTCGCTTATCTTTTTCTATAGTCATATATTCAGTTATTGTTCCTTTACATGATTAGTTTTTATGCTATATTTCATATCATGTACTCACATGCTATACATGACCCCTATACTGTACATGTTCACATTTCCCGGAATACCTTACATGTTCGTAGACATTGTTCATGATCGTGTACATATTCTTAGTTATTATTTCGTCACATTACATGTTCACGTTTATTTTACTTGTTTAATGTTTACTCTATGTCATCATTTGTTTACTTTATTCCCATATTATTCTGCTTATTGTCTTTTCTATTCTCGTGATAAGTGCATTAGTAGCGCACGAGTCTCGATCTGCATTTATTATTTTTGTTGCTATTCGTTGTTGTGTTAGTTATTGCTGATTTTAGTTCATAGTTTTGGCTTCCTTTGTAGTATTTGCTATTGGGGGTCTGACCCCATTGGTTTTGCATAGTCATATCTTGTAGTGGAACTCAAGGATTTTTCTTATCTTTCACTGGATGGTGACCACCCGGAGCACCAGACTACCTGAATAGGTTCCTACTTCAATCACCCACTAGTATCTGTATATTATTCTTTTGTGACGTTTAACCTCCGAGCACGTATTTAGCTCGTATTTTTTACTTGACAACCTGCCTACGGACATAATATAATCTTGTTTATATCTAGTCTACAATTAGTACTAATCATGTATGACTTATACTCTTGATAGTTCTTCATTTTGTAAACTATTTTCATGATCATTTATGTATACATAGTTTGTGACGTTTTACTATTTTATGTTTGATGATAACATATCTTGTATATTGTTGAATTGTCTGTGATTGAGACACCTCTGATCGCTTGACCTAGGATTGATTGTTGGCTTGTAGTATTAATCTCCCATGTCTTTCACAGTTGTGACCGTATCTCGGGGTGCTGGTGTAGTCCGGTATATGTAGCTGGTTTTGTCTGCCCCTGCTCTCGAGTATTCTGGTTCTGGGGCGTGACAACTTTGGACAGAGAAGAGGAGAGAATGATTCTTTTGTTAAAGAGAATGAGAGAGGGTGATAGATAGGGGATGGCTTCCATTGGTAAGGGCATGGCATGAGCACAGTACCGATAGCCTACTGAAAGAGGACATCGACCATGGTACTTTTATATATATATATATATATATATATATATATATATATATATATATATATATATATAAAGCGTAAACGGGATGTGAGTCTAAGATGTGAGTCATAGACTCATTCTTAAATGAGCCATGCACAAGTTGACCAATAGGAATTGACTCAGAGCATCCATAGTGGGGACACTCCAAACATATACTCCAAATTATTAAAAATTGTGTAAATTACTGCTTTTGGAGTGCTTCCAAGATATTGGCACACAATGGTACACTCCAAATAAACACTCCAAATTAACCTCATATTTTCTCCCTTTTTTCTTCTTTATTTTGTTTTCCCTATTTGCTAAGATTTTTCCTCTCATTTCCATCTTTATATTTTCTTTTCTGTTTGGTTACTTTTGGTGGACCCAACAATTAATGTAGAGGAGTTATGACATGCTCCAAATATGGAGTATCTCTTAGCTTTCTAGCAATTTTCAAGTATGAACAAGTGTCCACTGTAGCTTTCAAGCGTCACAAAAATTGACTAAAATTAAAATGTAGCACTTGAAACCTCTCATAATGTGGATGCTCTCATACATCTCATGTGCACCCATGTGCACTTGTACACTACATTCCTATTGGTCCACTTGTGTATTGGCTCATGTAGAAATATTAGCCTATGACTCATATATCGTTTATCCATATATATAAATTATAAAAAATAATTTCAGAATACATAACTGTGGTCTCTCAGGACCAGCTGGCAACGCCCTTGCTCATTTTGAAATATCTAATAGAAGAATAAGGTTGGAGAAGAAAGAGGAGGAGGAGGGATGTTGTGTTAAACAGATAAAGAAGAAGAATGGTGTTGTCCCGTATCATTTTTTTTATTGTGACTTGTGTTGTTATCTATCATATGCTACCCCTTGTAATTTTGTAATGCCCTTATCATTTGTCTTATGTATAAATAATAGCTTCTCTTGCTACACTTTTTCAGCAGTCGTTCCAAAATCCGTCACATAATTTTATGTGCAACAATTAGCCGTGTTAAAGATATATAAATATACATTTCATCATATATATATATATATATATATATATATATATATATATATATATCCAAAGGTGTAGGTTAAAGAAAAAGCTTTATTTTTCAGTCGATATTTCTGAGCAAGATACAAAAAAATAATGCGATTGATTAGAAGGGCCCTGAGCTTATAAATTGAACATAAATCTTAGATACTGAAACTAGGAAACCTTTTAGAGGAATCTTCAACCGTTCAAATTTTTTTTTTTTCTAGATGTCCACGATACACACGGAACTTTGTACACGCTACGTTACATGTCATTTAGACCCACTGTCCAACACCTCTCCCACAGTTTGATCCCGAAATTGTCCGCCTAATCAGAAAAGTTATACATTTTCTCACTGACCACAAAAGCCAATTGAATTCGGTAACAGTTCAACTTTATATATATATATATATATATATATATATATATATATATATATATATATATATATATATATACACACACACACGACTTAAAGCAACTGTCGCAGCTACCAGGACCAAAAGGAAGCTTTGATACTAAACTTACAAAGTCCAATGATCATGAGAACCATACAGATTAACAGCACCCACAAAAGCAACCAATTCACTAGAACAAGTCCAGATACAAAACACACAAGGTCTGCAAGCATTTTGAAACGATGCATTACAGTATATTTGCCAAAATAATCTGCATTCATGGATCAGAAAGTCGTTAAGACTATTAAAGACAACATAACCTTATCATCCTCTATATCTCATATATTTTTATTAAATACTTTTCAAATACAATGAAGAAGTTTCAATGTTTGTGTACACAACGCAATCAGAAAACATAACAGAGGTACCTGAATTAAGACTGCTCATAATCCACTCTATCCACCTAGTTCTAAACCCTCTAGCTTCCATATAACTTGATAAAGAATGCAGAACATATTGAATACTGCTTACATCTGATAACTGCCGGACTTACGTACGTATAGAAGAGCAGGCCTTTCCATGTCAAAACTACTACATATTCAAGTACTCAAACTAGTATTGCATGATTGTTGGAAGTAAGTGCAGCCTGCAAACTCGAAGAAGAACTCTAAAACTCAGGGCAATTCTATAATAGTCGAGATCAGAAAATATAGCCTTCACAGTAATCACAAAGGATCCATAATTTACAAACAAGATTATACTACAGGAATGAAGCAAAATATGCACATAGTAAGTGAATCAAGTCTTTTCATTTCTCTTTCCTCCCTCTCTATGGTACATAACCTGTTATAAGATCTATATGTTACGGTCAAAATTGAGTCGTGCTGCATGCGGAATCTGTTCTTGCCTTCTCCCACTAAGACCTCTAAACTCTCCAGACATGAACAAATTAGGCACCACTGAAACCATATTGTTCTGTATGAAAATTCTGTGAATTGACCGTCAACCTAATATAAGGATGCAATCAACGAGTAGTGACAGGTTTCATTCATAAGAGTTGAGGACAAGGTCACTAGCACGAGTTACTCATCACAGAAAAGCCCAAGCACACGCCTGAGACAGAACAGAATCATAGTAACGAGAGGAAGGCAGCAAGACAACTGACCTAATACTTTCGCAATTCTGCAATAATTTGGTTGGTGCTTCAGGAATCATCATCTTTTAATTATAAGACGAATGTCATTTATCAGTAAGGAATCACATAAGGCAGGGCAAAAACATCTGCCAACTCAATCTGCAGCCCCTTGGCCCACACCTTCAGCGGTTCACCACCCTCGGACTGTGCCTCGGGCTCTCGCAGAGGGTTACCGCCGCTAAATAGCCAGTCCTGGTCGTCACACTCAGGCCATACCTCCATTTGTGGAACGGAATATACTTCTCTGAGATAATTAGAATCAGGGTGAGGTGGTTTAGGAACTACACTTTTTGAACTAGTGTCGGCAGCAAGTGGCTTTCGGTCGACAGCATTTAGATGAATCTGTATAAAACCAATTTTCTTATGTTCCTTATTGTTTGTAACCTTTTCTTCCTTGACATTATTTGGGATCACATGCCTGTTGAGAGGGGAAGAAGACATATGACCCAACTCCAATTTCTTCCCATTCTCCAAAGGCTGCTGAGAGGAAGATGCTACTTTTGGAGCTTTATTAGGCCGCACAGCATCTTCTGCAACCACATGGAAAATGAAGCAAGATAAAACTATAATTCACTCAATATGAACCACTATAAAAGAAATTGAGAAATAAAACTAACCATGCAAGAACCCATTTGTCTCGATGTGTTTCCTCTTCTTGCTATGGCCATCATTACCACCAAAGCATTCATTATTATTTTGAGGGACTAGTTTACAGTTTTGATTATCTGGCCAATTGATTTCTCCAATATCTTTTGGTTTATTATGTACCTTTTGGTTATTCTCCTCTTTCCCCCTCTTTTTATCCTCTTTTTCCTTCCGTTTGTCTCTGTTTTTGGCTTTGCTTTTCTTCTCATGATCTTTATCACTATGCATAATTCCCTTCCCATCATCAGTTTTCTCCTCTTTTTCCTTCTCTTTCTCTCTGATTTTATCCTTACCTTTGTTTCTCTTCTCCTCTTGACCTCTATCCCTTTGCCTATCTCCCTTCCCATCATCTGTTTTTGTGTCTTTCTCTTTCCCATTGATGCTTTTGATAGCATCTTTCTCGACTGATGGGCAGAGTAAGGCTTGGTGGTTATGCTTACCCTTCTCCACAGGTAGTTGAGGCAAAACTTGGTGGTTATGCTTACCCTTCTCCACTGGAAGTTGAGGCAAAACTTGGTGGTTGTGGTTACCCTTCTCAACTGGTAATCGGGCTTGGTGGTTATGATTACCCTTCTCCACTGGTTGCCCGGCACCGCAAATACCATCACCTTTTCTTTGCTCTTTAATGATAAAGTTTGCAACTGTTTGGTTTCCATTGCCTCTATCCTTCTGCAGTTCAGTTGTCGTTGCAATGCTTCCCACCCCATCAACTCTTC
>JAYESA010000794.1:0-95046 GCA_036927795.1 Iris macrosiphon
ATTAAAAATGGTATTTTTGCTCATTTCGCACCCTAAAGTTTTTTATAAATAAGGATTAACTCAGCCTTACCGGAATAAATTTTCTCCCTCTAATACTTTCAAGTTTCAATCAATCTGGTATTTTGTTCGGTAAATTAGTTGCTTTGAAGTGCCAAAAAAAAATGTTCAAAGAAATCAGAATTTAGAGGCTTTTAACTTGAACCACCACCACCACAACCAAGTTGCGATAATTGTATCCCCTATTTTGGAGGAAATCAACTTGAGGTTTAAGGATTTAATTTTGACATTATATAATATAAGTACTTAATTTTTCAGTTTTTAATTAGAAAAAATATCTTTTAAAGACATAGTATGGATCACGGGGAAGGACCTATTCGTTCTAACCAACCTTTTACTAGTCTTTTCGATGAGTGATTCAATGTTTATAATACTTTCCCTAACAATTATTATGTTCCTCCTTTATAAAACAAAGAACCACCACCACAAGCACACATATTTCCTCCTTGAAATCAAAGTATTAATAGTTTTGATCTCTTTTACTAAAAAAAAAATTGGGGGGGGGGGGGGGGGGGGGACTAGGCACTAGGTGTCCGTTGCCCGTCCGACTAGCGCCTAGTACCTTTTACAACCTTGAATTAGTACATGAGTCAATGTTCATACTTCATAGTTCCATGACAATATCTAACAATATATTTACACCATCCAATTTAACTATACGTTCAAAATCGCAACCAAACAATATAAAAGTGGAATATCATACCAAATTTTTCTAAATTTTGCTTCCATTCTAGTAACGTGATTAAAACCATGAGAAAAGTGGAATATCATACCAAAATTTTCTAAATTTTGCTTCCATTCGAGTAACGTGATTAAAACCATGAGCATATCTATATTTTACAGATAAATGAGAAATGATAATGATATATGTTAAAGCTAAAGGAGAAGTGGGATAATAAATTTCAGATAAAATACATGTAGCATTGTAAAATAATTAAGAATTCTAAACTTGAAGAAACAATTATCCAATCAGCCTTTACTCAAAAAGTAGTACTACTTAGATTTGTATCATTATAGTGTGTAATAATATCTTTATATTTAATACACGATTTCAACATTAAATATGTAGTATTCCATCTATGTATTGCTCATGGGACACCATGGTATAAAGTTTGACTTTTGTGTCGGTGTCTTTCCCTTGAAACACGGTGATGGAAACCTCACCTACAGATCAATTGATAATATCTCATCCTTCAAGCATATGAAAATAAAAGGAAAATATTTTGAATGGTTTGGAAATAGAAATAACCTAAAGTTCAGTCATGATCGCCAACTAGCAAACTTAAACCCACCAAATAAGTTCTTATCCACTTAGGAAAACACTAAAAACCAGAAGAACACTTTTTATTTTGCTTTCTCCTTTCAACATTGCATATCAAGTCAAACCCCTTTTAAGCCTACACTTCTGCTCAATGTAGAAGGCGTTGCTTGGCACAATGGTAAGGGTTAATCCTGGATCTTGATTTTACAGGCGGAACATATTTTTATCTAGAGGGGCAAATCCTACTCTTGTATAATTGGAGATAACGCCAAGTATTGACATATATGATGGTATTAAACTCAAAATTCAAAGTTTATATTTTGCTAATCAACATTTTATACCTTTGGTCTCAAGATAGAAAGGTCTAGCTATTAACTACAAATTGAATCCACTCCTTACAAGAGTTGACTTCAGATTCTTGAAAGTATTTGACCACCTAAACCGAACATGATATACAACAGCAGAAAAAGTCTAAGCAGTCACTAATTTTTTCCAGTTATCAACTTTATCTTTGACAAGAATATTAGAAGCCCGACAATGGATCCTAAGGTCTCTTCTTACTAGACAAATTGAACTATGCTAAACCTCGATGGTAAACTTAATTGTTCACAATCACATTTCATCACCTCTTCTTATTCATCATAATTTTAGTCCACTTATCACACTTATCTTTTACCAAATTAATCTGACACAGGATTCTAAAGGTCTCTTATTCCTAGAACTTACTTTTACTAACCCCCAGTATTATTAGTCCTTGATTCATTACTTACATTTAACCCGTTTAGGAGTGACAGCCTGTTACTCAAGTGACAGAGTAATGCTTGGGAGTGTAAGTTATACAGCTGCTATTATGACCGGTGTAATAAGAGAACTTTCAACTGAGTACTCATGGCTAGTTGTTAACTTACTACTGAAGAGTTAATTAGCTTGCCTCATTCCTTAGACATTGACAACATAAGTTATACAGCCATGGCATTCCTAGTAGAATATAGGTGGTGACCTAGGGAAGAATGAAGCATCATATTATGTCTACTTATCTCTAATGTCATCAAGAAGAATTTAGTAAAGTGCACCTTATCATTGTTGTCAGACAACGACAGCTTGCTAGGGCTTGGATATTGCAAATACTTCAAGTTCACTTTTATAATTAAGTTGATTGCTACCATGTAACGTTAACAGAACTTTTTGCAATAACCAATGAACCCTCCAGAGCACAGAGAACATATGTGAGAAATATGATCTTCCTTTACACAATTGCTGCATGAATTGTTTGTTAGGAACAACTTGAAATTCCATGCATCGATAACTAACCTTCATATATACGTATGTCAAATCAACTGATTGGTTCTTCATCTTTAGCCTTATTTCCCTAGTTTGGTGATCATAGCCTTCATCAGAATTTTTTTATGGAGCATATGGATACTCAAAAGGAATTAGGTTTCAAATTAGCCACTAAAAGCCTGAAGTAATATTCCGCACCTTTAAAATCCTCAATTTGTATGCAAAGCAACCTTCTACATAGTATTTGTTTGTTCCAACTATCTTCTTACTCAAATTTTCCACAAGTCATAGTAGGTGGTTTACAATATTGGGTTAAGAGTTAAGTTAAGGAAATAGATAATCTAGAAATCCTAATTTGATTAGTTTTAGAACTAAGGTAAATAAGGAGTCTAATAGCTTCAGTTACAGAGTCAGGGGAAGTAAATGTAACATAGATTACAGTTCGCATGAACACTCATCAATAGTTGTCAATGATGATCTTACCCAATAAAATATTCAACTCAGTTTTCATTCCCAAAATTTGAGTCTCTGTCATGGGTCGAATCATTAAAGTTATCAGTCTTCTACGAGAATGATTTGAGAGTCTATCTAATAAAGTTTATTTTCTTCTTCATTGAACAAAGTCTTTCTCCCAAATTTCTGGGATATTTTCTTCTTCATTGATGTATTTGTTATATTATGTTTAATGTTACCTCATTTTTCTGTTTTCCATTTTCGTGTAAATTCCAGAACAGCAGCATTCATTATAATCAAATTTCATACTTCCATGAAAATCCTAAACTATTTAGCTCTCTCTCACATATACTCCAACAAGACAGCTAGGTTCCCAAATATCAATCTAAATCAAAATTTATCTAAGGTAAGAGAATAATTTTGTGGAGGATTTGAAGTTGCTTTTACATTTCCTTTTACTAGTGGATTATTCTAAACACCATGCCTGTTGTTGTCAATAGATTACAGTGACCATTCAATCTTTTTCTTTTCACTTGTGCAAGGTGAAAGGGTGATTGGAATTGTCATTCCTTCACTCTTTGGCTTAATGTATCATAGAGATGAATGTAATTCCCAATAACAAATCGTATCATCTTATCTCTTCGTCTGGACTCTTTATAGTCTAGGGAAACTTTGAGTGTGCTCATTGTTGCATGAGCTTAAATTGCATATCCAAAAGGTAGGTCTACCTACCTGCCAGCCGCCTCTTAGGTTCTATGGCATGACCTCTCAGCTACCTTGGCTAGGTACTTGGCAAAAACAAAGAAGGTTGACGTCAAGTTTATAACAGGTTTTAAAAAATTGTCAAATCTTTCCTAGAGCTTTGTTATGCTCCATAATCGACCCCATTCAGATGGGAGAAGGCTTGGATGATAATTGATGAAGCAAGAGTGATGCTAGCACTTAGAAGCCAGAATTTTCTAGAGACCAACGAATCTCGAATCAGCGGTTCTTACTTGAGAGAACCTCGATTCGACAGTTCTTACTTAGGAGCTCATTTTCCTGGCAACAGGAGCTCGTTTCCCATGCGACCGAAGCGTGTTTCCCTTGCGACGGGAGCGTGTTTCTCCTGCGACGGGAGCGCTTTCCATAACAAGACCAAAATTTTAAAAGACATTAATTTTGGAAAAAAAAAAGTTAAGAATTTTAAATACACGTTCATCAAAGTAACAAGAAACTAATGATTATTTACCTTGACATCATTAAAATTATCATACGAATGATCTCTATATAATTTTGAACTTAACTTTATAAATTCTAATAAATATTAAGATATGTAAAAAAATTGATAACAATAATTGATAAACATAAAAAAATTATTAGTGCGCGCTTCCATCACGCTCCGTACTTTATACTCTTTTAAGTAGACGTGCTCCCGCATCTGGCTACCTCTACACCTCGCTTGCATCTCACATTCTCACTTCCCTTTCAACAAAAATTAATTCACATTGACATCTTATATTAAATCGGTTTTATATATACACCAAGTTTCTAATAGATTTATCAAAGAGATTGGCACCATACGATAAACCTAGAACCTAGGAACCAACTCATTTGATTTCACAACTCATAACATCTTGATTTATCTTCCTTTATCAGAATCTACAAATATCTATGTAGGGCTATGTTGCACGAACACTTCAAACGAGGTTTTGTACCCGTATTGGCTAGTATAGGATACTAAGATACTTCACGGCATACACATCAGATAGAATTATTAAGTATCCTAGATTTTAGAACAGTACTTACCATATTTAAGGTGTATCAATGAGTTAAAGTAGAAAAAAGTACATAATGATGCTAGCAAGAAGATGGCGTAATACTATGAAGATATGAAGTAGCACGTACATTTTTATCATAGCTTTCATTCTTTTAATAAACAGGATTTTCTTGTCCGCAAATCAACCCCTAGCAGCCGCTATTTTCATTTTAGCGAAACACAACTATGTGTGTTCTTTAAAGCTCTAATTTATTAATGTTTTCTTTATATGCTAACTAAGATTATTATGTTATTTGTATATTTATTTATGTATTATTGTATCCCTGCCATGTCATATCACATTTTCTCAAAATTGCTGTGTCGGCGTATCCGTACCATGTTGTACTGTGTCGTAATTGCTACATAAGTATAGTATAAATCTCCAAATGCCTAGCAACTTCTGATAACTCATTTGAAATTCAAAAGCATAATGGCTTCAATCAAAGGTGCAAACATGGAAGGACCACTGTAAAGAATTACTCTTCCACCTCATGCATACAAAGCTGGAATTGAGAACAATAAGAGTCGGCTTTTATTTATTTTCTTATATCGAAATTGATATCCTGTATTTGATCAACATGAATAGTTTTCAGATCATAATAAAAAAAATTACTCTCCAAACTCATGATAGTGTGAATTCATGGCCCAATTATATGCTAGCATTAAGAATAGACAAAAGTAGTATTAAAATAGGCAGTCATTATCGTGTAAATATAGTGTTTACTGCAAAAGACAAATACACAATGTGCCTTGCATTTTTATTAAGAATCATTTTGAGAATTCCCAGAATCATTATGTAAGAGAATAGATAGAGCATCTGGCATACCCTTCTGATATTCTAGCAGTACTCTTTAGAGCGCGCCATGCAGTCAATGCAGCAAAAGGAACCGCACTTGCCTCCTACAAAATCACAGGCACTTATGTTGGAAGTCCATGTTATGACATAAGAAATGCCCCCTCACATAACTAAGCAATAACACAAACTGCATCACAGCAAGAAGAAAAGAAACATAAAATCTTCTAAACGATAAAGTCCTGATTGTTTTCCAATAAATTCGCAGGAAAGGAAAAGTTATATTGGTTTATAGATGAATTATAACTCTTCAACAAGAGCTTAGAGTGAACCTTTAAAAATTAAAAAAAATATGAGAAAAATGTGCCGTGGAAGTTTGGTCAGCGCGCAACCACTTTGTTACGATCTAGTATCTACTGCTTCTGCATAGCCTTCTGGCGCAACGCTTGACGTAGTGATGGACGTAGACGACGTCGTAAGTTCGTAACACGTGGCATGCAATACAACGTAGTATCTTAACATGGCTAAGAAGTCCTGGAGGGATCACTAGGAAATTATCCAACTGGTCAGGACACTTGGGACCAACATTAGATGAGTAGCACTTGGGTGCTTGGGAGCCGTTAGGGACACTTGAGACCGACGTTCTTTCCAAGAAGTCGAAATGCTGGTGGCATAGCACGGGACATAGCTGAATAGCTAAAGGAACTGATGTTGAGAGCTTCTACAGGGAAGCTTACAGCCAACGCGGCTTGAAAGAGATTGGGGTCACTTAAGATTGATCTCTCTGAAGAAGCACTAAGTGCTAAGAACCAAAAGGACTATTGGAGCTAATGAGAAGTCGAAAGGCTAAGAGTCAGAATCCCTCGAGATCTCTCTAGGAAGAAGGAAGAAGACTTTAGAGTCAACCATGTGCTCTACGAACTACGAAGTGGTCTCTTCTGTCTCCAAGAAGAAAAGACTCCCTTGTTTCAGTCCAAGCATGGACTATTTATAGTTGTTCTTGGGGCACAAATGTCCTCTGAAATCCTGTTGGGAGATAACTGTTATTTTAGCACCAATACAGCGGGGCTAAAGCCTTAAGCGAGGCTAACTCATTGGGATGAGAGCTCAACACACTGCTTCTATTTCTTGTGGGAATCATGGCCATAATGGCTCATTATTTATAACAACTCATTAGAACGTGCATGGTACTCCCTAAATTCCACTTGTGGAATAGGTCCAACAACATGTAACCGTTATATGCTCAACGGAGTTAGCGTCTTACGAGGTTGGATGGTCATATAGCGAGGCTAGCCTTGCGGGCTTAGAAGCTCGCGTGCACACCGGAGCTAACCGCCTTGGCTCAAAAGCGGAACTAGCCAGCAAGCAGAGCTAGCCAACTTGGCTCAGAAGCTCGCTTAAACAGCAAGGCTAGTCCGTTTAGCCAATTTGGCTTCTAAGCCCGCCTCTGCGGCGAAACTAGCCATGTTGGCTAAAAGCTTGCTTGAATGGTGAAGCTAGCCTTTTAGGCTTGTCAAACTTTACTTGTATGGCAAATTTAGCCTATTTTACACATGAGTGCCTCATGGTGAGTTCCTATATTTATAGGAGCAAGTCATGACATCCTCTTTTAGCTCGGACGATGTGAGACTAAATTTCTTTTTTTTTCTTAAGTGTCAACACTAATAAGCGCTCTTTAAAGCAAGAAACATGACAGTCGATAATATACCACAAAACTTCTAGAAGGCTGAAGGCTAGAATAAGTTTTGGAGATTTTGGAGATCCCATTATAAGGTATTATAAAACAAAGCATTAGTCCTCTGGTTCATTCAACATTTTACATATTCAAGAAGCTAAACCTCTTATGTATCCTTAACCCTTGCTGTATGACCACAGCTATTTCATTGTAGTAAGGTTTCCACAACTCAATAAAATTTGGTACCCACTTAAAGATCATACATTCTTTTTAAAATTTGTTACGACTTAACAAACATACTACAAGTGGAAATAAAGTTGACTAGACAAAATGCCAAAATAAGAAATCCTCATCAAAAGATTAATAGTATGCAGTCTGCACAAAGAACATAACTAAATCTCACCGAAACTTGTTTATCTAGGGTAAAATATATAGTAGATATTTTTATCATTACTGAACAGAGAAGGCCGAGAAAAATATATAAAGTTTAAAATTGCCTATCACAAGGTAACAAAACCTGCTTAAGATAAAATTAATAAGGAAATGTAGAATTAACAAGGAAACGTAAAACTAATTTACTATAAGGAAGATGACTTGCCAAACTTACCACATGTGATACTGACTCTGGTTTCACAGATAGCTCATCTTCTGATAGTATAGCATAATCAGTGTAGGTGCCTCTCACAGCAGTTGGATGCAAGGCGCCAAAAACTTCCTGTCCAATAGTAAGAGATGAAACTGAAGCTCCAATAGCTGCAACCTCACCGCTAATATCACGACCCAGGATCAGCGGCAAAAGTGGTTCAAATATGGACCGGCCATATCCAGATCTCATCTGAAGATGGAATGTCCAAGGAATTTATCTTTTAAATCATATAAAATAAAAGATAATATGTCATACAACCATGTTTACTGGTATAGTAAATAATTTTTTTTATCAAAGCTTATATCACTCACTAAACATGAATATGCATATATCGTTTGAGTTATGAGACATCAATTTTCCCATAACTCCATGAGAACACTTAGCATTAACCGTGCACATCTCATTTGCCGTTTTGGCCAAGATGCAAACGGGAATGGTCAATATCAAAAGGGGACCAAACTACCCTTGATATGATGAAGATTCAGGTCCCCATAGTATATTATTAGATGTGGGACTAAAGGGTCTGTTTGGATTGAGGGGGGAAAATAAGCATAATTAAGTGAGATTAAGTGAAAGGAAAGTTAAGTGAGGGGGAGGGGAGGGGAGAGGAGTCAATACATATAACCTTACATAGATTAGAGGAAGAGTTAAGTGGGGTGTGTTTAATAACTCTTGCTTGGATTGGAGGTTTTGAGTGGGAAGATGATTAATAAAAATATAATAGTTACCAAAATACCCTTATTACATATGGTTTTGAGTGGAAGAAGTAATAAGATAAAGTAAGAAGAGACGATGCACCTGGACGGCAGCATGTTGAAAGTCAGGAAGCCGGAGCAGCAGGTTAAAAGCAAAAAAAAAATGGAGAAAAATGTTATAATATTTTATAGGACAAATAAGGGACATTTATGACTTTTTAAACAAAATCTCTCACTCTCCCTTGTTAACCCCCGGTTTGGAGGGTTAAAAAAATGGACAAAAGAAGGCTAAACAAACCATCACTTAACCCTCGATGACTCCTCCTCCTAAACCTCCACCCTTGAACCAAGTAGAATTTTTTTTTCCTCACTTAACTCTCTTAACCCTCAATCCAAGCATGCCCTAAGAGAGATACATAAGGCTCCCAGTACATTATCAAACACTACCCAGATGTCAATCAAGTCCAAACTGGAAAGAAAATGCAGTAGCATAATAACACACGGCATGATACGGTATGGCGAATTATATTTGAGCTGATTTTAGTACAATCTATGCTACACGGACACGAATAGAACACGGCACCATTTTTGTAGTGTTGCAGTGTATTTTAGAGCAATAATCCTAGGATTACAACCAACAGCCTTACAACCGTCTAGCTGGCAGTTGCCAATTGGGTCCCCAACATGGAGAGAGGGGACTCAATTGACAACCGCCACCTAGGCGGTTGTAAGAAAGTCAGGCGTCAGGCTCTTGTAAGGCTTTTGGTTGTAATCCTAGCATTGCACATTTTATAGGGTCTCTGTTGTGTGCAATACGTGTCCGGCCCACGCGACACGAAGAATACACCTGTTATTGAAAGTGTCCTTGCTTCCTAGACTAAAATCAATATTATCAAAGATAGCAAACAAACTAATTCAAATTATTCTGATGGAGATCAAGACAGAGTGAGAGAGGCACCCTGAGATCGAGAGGGTTGATGGAGACGGCGCGCGCGCGGACGAGGACCTCCCTGGGCTTCAGATCGGGGACGGGCACGGCCGGGCGGAGCTCGAGGACCTCGGGGCCGCCGAAGCGCGGAAGGACGACGGCCCTCGCCGACGTCGTCGAGAGCCTCCGGCACTGGAGCCTCCACATTTTGGGGAGAGTGGGCTAGAGTGGAAGTCGAAGAAGCGGAGAAGTCAAGCAAGGTTTCTTCATCCCCCTCTTTATTTGTGTGTGATTTGTGTGCTCGTGTCACGAAGGTGGGTGAGCGATGTGTTCGCTTCTATTCCACGTGCTGGAAAAGGAGACGGGGGACTGAATGCATCCACACAGTGGAAGATATTTTAATGCTATATTATGATTTTAGTCAAAATTTGTAGTACTTGAACGTTGTATTAGACACTTGTGTATATTTAAAAATTACTAAAAAGTTTCGAGACACTTCAGATTTGATGTGTGTGCTAACTCCTCTATATTAATTGATTGGCTCACAAAAAATAACCAAATGAGAAAGAAAAAAAAAAGAAAAAAAAAATATTACCAAAAAGAGAAGAAAGAAGAAAAAGAAAAAAGAGGGAGAGAAAAGAGGAGATTAATTTGAAGTGTATCATTGTGTGTCAATATTATGAAGACACTAAAAAAATAATAATTTATACAATTTTTAATAGTTTGAAGTATGTGTTTGGAATGTTCCCACTGTGGATGCTCTGACTGTTCCTTGAGACGTGACTATTCCTTGAGACGGTTTGGATGCCTCTTGATTTGACCATACGGACTAACAAATAATTGCAGACAATTTCATACACAATAACATTTTTTCACCAAATTAGGTAAAGGTGTTAATCGGACGGACCGGCCTAGGTCCATTTTTGACCGAATCTGACCGGATATGAGCCGGGTCGAACCAGGCTTAGACATGAGGTAAAGCCGGTCGGACCGGAAGAGATATAGGGCGAATCCACGGACTCGTACTCAGTTTGGGGGTGGGTTGGGCCTTATCGAGCTGGGTTAGAGCCAGTTCAGGACCTGTCCGGACTGGACCGGTTTATTTTTTAAAAAAAACAATAGAAAAAAAAATCCTAAGAAAAAAAAATCATATAACTTTTATTAATTTAATTAAAAGTAAAAATTGAGATAACATTTTTATAAGCTTAAAAAAGAAAGTAAAAAATTTGTATTTACATTAAATTTGGAAGAACAAATTTAAGTATGCGGTCTACGATCTTTTTTTCCAATTTATTGTTCATCTCATCTTTCTCCAGTAGGGTCGTTCATAGTAAGAGCATGAAAGTTTATTTCATTAATGTCGACAAATTCATCTTTTAAGTGTTGAGTCTTAAATTTTTTTTTTCACCAATTCAATCTTGAATGCAAATGTAAAATTCCAAAATATTTGGCATCATCATACTCCTTTTCTTACTTAGCATTCTTTAACCTATACTAAAATAATATTATGATGCTACCATGGACACCAAGACCATTAGAAGATCATGTGCTAAATAAAAAAAATATAGGATAAGTTTTTTCGTGTCTTTACCACCATTCTAAAATTGAAAAAATACGATCCAGAATCATCATAATAAGAATTTAAATACAAAGACAATTCTTGAATCGGTAAGGAAGATTATTTTCTTTCGTCCGTTACAATAACTTTCACCATTAGAGCATCATTAGTAAGGCTCATCCCACATTCTAGATTCTATATTTAAAATATAGGAGCTAATTTTGTAGAATAGTAAGTCTCATTCCAAATTTCAATTTCTAGAATTTTGGTCTCATACCACCCATGTGAGCTATAGGTTGGGCATCTAAATTTCTAGATTCTAGATTGTAGAAACATATTTTGTAGAATAGTAAGTTCCAATTTTGAGCCCAACTTTCTACATTCTAGATTTTACATTATTTTTTTTCACATCAATTTTTGACCACACAATCTTTGTGACCGGAACTCACTTTATCATTTTCTACTATTCTCAGAAAAATCCAACCCATTCTACATTTACTTCTTTTTTTTAAATTTGGGCCAAAAATTGCATTGGAAAGTCTCAACTACTAATGATGCTCTTAGATAACTTAGATATTAAACCAGAGATACTACTACCATAAACGGTTGTACCGGGTTGGATTGATACAGCCTTTTTTTTTTGTATAAAGTAATTAAAATATCTAAATTTTCTTTCATTTCTACTTTTAAGCTATTTACCTCAACATTCATATTGTCATGATAATCGTCTAATAATATAAATACACTATATAATTTAATTTTAGGATAAAAATTGAAACCAAATAATATAAATGAGGTATTTCACACCAATATTTTAGAAAATTTACTTCCATTTTAGAAATAACATAATCAAAACCACGAGCATTTCTATATTTTTTAAATAAATGGGACATGTTAATATTTTTTGTTAAAACTAAATCAGAGGTTGGATAATAAACTCCGCATAAAATACATGTAGCATTTTAAAATATTTATAAAAAATTATAAATTGAATTAGCAACTAACCAATCATTTTCAGTTACTTTGGAAATCAATATTTTGATTAACATTATTGTAATGTGTAATAATATCTCTAAATTTAATACATGATTTCAACATTAAATAAGTAGAATTTTATCTACGTGGTGCATCCTTAACAGATCTCTTAATTGTCATACCATATCGTCCATATAACATTTTAAAATCTTTTTGCCTACTCGCATAAGTGTTAAAACTAGTTATACATAATCTAATATTTTCTAAATTTGTTTGGAAAAAAAATGAAGACATTCTTATACAATTAAATTAATAATATGACAAGCACATCTTACATGAAAATTTTGTCCTTCTAGTATATGCAAAAAAAAAAAAAATTAACACTATAAGTGTTATTACTAGCATTATAGAAAAATTTGAAAAATAATTATTTTTTTATATCATATTTACGTAAAACTTGCATTACAGTTACACCGATTGCACGACCAATATGTGAAAATTCCAACGGTGATAGGCAAATAATTCATTTTTGTAAAATTTATTTTATATATAAATAATGTATCATGATACAAATAAATGGATTTTTTTTTACTAGTCTATATATCAAAAGTTAAAGAACACTTGCTAACATTTACAAAACTTTCGTTCAAATTTGTCTTTAAAAAAAATTACATTTGCTGCTATAGCAGTAGATATAGAAATTTTAGTAAAACTAATATTAAGAGCAGCACTTGCATAATCATAATATGATTCACTCTCACAAAATGTAAAATATTTTTTGTCACAAACAATATATATTTTTTAGCTCGATTTTGTTATGAGTAGCATAATAAGTAAAGTTTTCTACAAAAGATCCTTGAGGACCTGTGTTTAGTTGTGTTTGTCTATACTTGCCAAAACAGCTTTCATAGTCTCTTCAAAATGCATGTGCCATCAAGTTTTTTTTCCCCTTGAATTGTGCATCTTTAGTTATTGGTTTTTGGTCATTTGGATCTAAAATTTATCTTTTCTCACTATCGGTGACAAATAATTTATAAAAAAACTCAAAAACTGATTTTTTCTAGTGGAAACATCAGTTGCCAAACATCTTAATAGGGTTGGTTAGAACCAGTAGCATCATTATGTAAGCCCCTGATTTTTCAAAAAATATTAAATTGGGATTTTTCACAATTTTCTGGAAATTTTCTGTAATTAAAATCAGGGTTTTCAAATATTAAATGATTTTTAATAGATAATAAATGATATTAAAATATTATGAAAATAATATTTTTGGGTGTAAAATGGAAAACTGGACTTAGGGTAATTTTTTTGGAATTTATCGGGCCCCGGACCTATTTTTTTAAATGCCTAAAAATTATTTATTTATTTATTTAATTATTTATTTATTATTTATTTATTAATTATTTATGATTATTTATTATTATTATTATTAATATTATTATTATTATTGATTTTATTTTTATTATTTTTCTGTTCTTGGGCCCGGCCCGGCCCAGTGGGCCGAGCCCGTTAACGACCCGGCCCAGCCTTAGGCTAGTGGGTCGGGCGGGTCGGCCAGACCGGATCCGCGCCCGACCCGGAACCCGCATCACTGTCACCCCCAACCCCGTTCTCCCATGACCCGAGAAACCCGCCGCCCGCCGCGTTCTCCGGCGACGTGGCCGGAGAACCCCCCCACGTCGCCTCCCCCTCCGATTCTCCCGCCCACGACGCCCCGGCCGGCCCTCCCTCGACCCCTATTTATATCCCTCTCCTCCGCCTCCCTTTCCCCTTAACCCTAACTCTTCCTCCTCCACTCCGGCGAGCCCCGTCCGGCGACCCCGACCCCTAGCTGCCGCCCCTGCGCCGCCCAGCGCAGCGCCGCCGTCCAAAGCCCCTCCTCCACTCTTCCTCTTCCTCCTCCTCTCCAGGCGAAGCCGACCCCGACTCCAGACTCCTCCCCGCTGCTCGAGCCGCCGGCTGACCCCACGGCGCCGCCCTAGCCGGCCGATCGACGACCTCCTCCCCTCCGCGAGTGCCACCGGCGTCCTCGCCGACCGACGGCCAGTTCCCCAGAGCCCCGGACACGCCGCTGGACACGCTGACACGTGTCCAGGACACGATACGGACACAGAAAACCCCGATTTCTCGGTCCCCTTCAGGTACTCGTATCTTGCAACTCTGATCTCCGTTTTCGATTCTGTAAATTTCTACGCGAAGCCTGTATGACCCTCTCGGTGCCCGGACAAACTGTTCGGGGCATCGCGGCCTGTGGCAATCGCACACCGCGATCCAAAAACAGAAAAAACCAGACCCTGTTTCACCCCGGAACCGAGTACGCCCCGCCAAACGGGACGACTTGGTCGTGCACGGTCTTCACAGATACGTGCGCCTCGTCGATACGGACGTATGGGTTTTCGCGGAAGCTGATTCGGGTGTGCGTGCACACCGGAATCAACGCGTATCCGCGGACATCGTCCCGTATCCGCCCTTTCTGCAATTCACCCTAACTTCGTGCACACACGTCGGATCGAGACAAAACTTGCGCCATCGGACTCGTAGCGATACGCTGGTCCTGTGGGTCAAGTTTGGTCCGATTCTGAGAACGTTGACGAAATCGCGTATCGTGGGCCCCACAGGCCCCGCTCGACGGGCGATTTTGTGATCGGCTCATCGGAATTCAAATCTGAAAGTTCCGTTGGGTTCGCATCAGCGTTCCTGACCTGTTGACACTAAGTTTGGTGAATTTGGAGACCGTTGACCTGGACACGTTTTTCGGTGCAAAGCGGGCCAACGGCGGACCCCGCTTTGACCCGAAACTGTCATTTTTGCCCTTGTCTCCAAATTGGACCCAAGGACAGGCGTTTCTAGCTATTTGACATCTTATGAGCATGATGGTAATGTCTATTTTAGCTTTTGGACTCATCTCTGGACTTTTCTCCCAAGAACCAATTTAATCAGATCCAAACAACAGGCAAGTACCTGCACTTCAAGTTTATTCTTTATATTGTGATAATTAATTCCTTGCTCTACTAGCATTATTGGATGATTACACGTAGTGTTAGAACACTGGATTTTCATGTCTTGAATACTGGAGTTCATGTCTTGTTTTCGTGTCGGGTGGGAGAATACTAAGGAGGCATGTAGTTTACCCTTTCCCCTGGATTGTCTAATAGCTGTTGGTACACGACTGTCCATCAGCCGGATCTCGATTATATTGTCTAATAGCCGTTTATGACGGCCAGATTAGCCTTATAAACCCCTACATGCCAACTAAGTATTCTAAAAATAAACACAAGTTCACACAGATAGTTCTGGTCATGTCATATTCCTTGCTGGCTGTTGTAGTTTCATTTCCTGTTTCATTTATTTCTGTTTCTCATATTCCTGTTTACAGCTAACTCTGAGATAATAATGTTCTGCTAATGCTGTTTCTCAACATGATATCCAATATTTAATTGTCATAAAATATTTAGTTTAATCTTGTTGCGCACTGTGTACTTTGCTCCTTTCCTGACTGGATCTGTTATTTAGGTGATGATGAGAACCTTGCCCCCACCTATTATGGCCCCTATGAGGCAGCAGGTGATACAGTTGCAGAGCCAGTTCCCGCACAGGAAGCTACTCCTGCTGACTAGTTAGCAGTAGTTATCTTAGTTTTGCTCTTTATCTTAGCAATCGGGTTTGTCCCCGATTTCATTCTGATTCCTGTACTAAAATATTTGAATCTGTTGTCACATTTATTTCAGTTGCAATCTTAAGTTTCATTTCTCATTATTATCTTGCCTATGTTATTTGTGAATGAGCAAGTTAGTAAATCTGGATTTGACCTAGACAGCGTACTACCGCCGATTTTGCGGCGTAGGCTGGACGTACCCACGCACTCGTGCCCGAATTTCCGGGTGCGGGTCGTGACACATTTTTATGGTGGCCCATGCAGGTCAAACGACTAAATTGTTCGGTTTCAACTTAGGGACCGAACAGGCCTGCAATAAGATTGAGGATTCTAGGAAAAGCTCATTCACAGTATAGGGTCCTGATTTCAATTCTTAATATCACTTCTGATCAATTCTTCCTATCGCCCTTGATTTTCAAGTAATCTATTCTGAACTCCCTATCCCTTCATCTTTCAGAATGGTCCAGACAAGGAACACAGTAGGAGGCACATCAGAACCAGCTGAGCAGAATGTGCCCGAGACTCTTGCACTCCCGCCGCCTCCATCTGTTCCGGCAGTTACCTTAGATGGGGCACAGCTACTAGGAGTGTTCCAGGGATTGGTGGAATCCCAGAAAGAACAGACTGCACTTCTGCGGACCAGCCTCTCAGAAGCTATTAAGTCCCAGGAGTCGCCACTCAAGAGGCCAGGGAGTGCCAAAGACTTCAAAAACCTCAGACCCTTGGAATTCTACGGAACTGAGGGCATTCTCTATGCCGATGAGTGGATAGAGAACGTCGAGAGACTCCTGAAGACTGCTCGGGTTCCTGATGATCTTAAAGTGGAGTCTGCAAGCCTGCAACTGTTCGATATAGCTCGGACCTGGTTTAGAGATGAACCTCAACTATCTACTCCTGACCTCACCTGGGAGGACTTCAAGAGACTGTTCAAGGAAAAATTCTACCCCGAAGTGGCTCGGGAAGCTCTCGAAAGTCAATTCGAGAGACTGGAACAAGGTAACCTATCTGTAGATGAGTATACTGCTGAATTTAGCAGGTTAAGCCACTTTGCGGAGTACATGGTTCGTACCCCGGAGGACAGAGCCCGTAGATTCAAGAAGGGGCTATCTCCGGATATTCGCCTTGCTGTCACCACCAGCCGAGCTCGCACCTACGAGGAAATCTTGAGCGTGGCACAAGGCGTTGAGAGAGACATGGGGCATAAGCTAAAGCGAGAAAGAGATACCGGAAATGCGGGACCCAACAAACGCCCTTTTCAACAACAACAGCAGAGGGCCCCGCAACAAGCTCAGCGTCCTCTCCCTCGAGCTCCAGCACCCCAACACCAGGCCCAGGGACAGAACCAACAAGCTGCTGCTTGTAACTATTGTCATAGACCAGGCCATACTTGGCAAGTTTGCAGAAAGAGGCTAGGTGTTTGTCTACTTTGTGGCTCAGCAGCACATCAAGTGAGGGACTGTCCCGCTGCTCAAGGACGCGGACAGGCTTACGTAATGACCGTGGAGAACGCGCAAACTCTGGAAGCAGCTAATGCGCGTAAGTGATTCGTAGATATCTTTTCTAGTATTGTTTTCGTGCCTATTGGTTCGTGACCTCAGCCCCAACCTAGTAATTTTGAACTTGCTAAATACCTGGTATGCTTTTAAATTTGATAACTGTTTTAGAGGATTTTGCTATTGTGCTTATTTTGTGTTATTTTGTGAACTTCAATAATTTGCACCTCCTTTTCATCATCATCTAGCGCACTTAATTTTGCTGAACTTGACTTATGCTGCTATAGCCTAGTTTTGCAAGCTTACCCTTTATCGGGCTTGTTCATGACACATGTATTATTGAGGCCTGATCAACCCCACTAATACAAGTGTCTACTCAGAATCAGTGTACTACGGTCTGATCAACCTTAGTGCATTTTGATTCGCACTTCGCATGACTACTTATGTGGATTGAGGTATAGTCGACTAGTCTACTTGCCCCCTAAATACGTCCGAGCATATCGTTTCAGCATTACCAGAATAGAACCTTGATCCTTAACCGCCTGACAATTCCCATTAGAATTCCTGAAAAACGCCTTGATCCCTATACCTCTGTTCTACCACCTCGCCCTTAAACTCTTTATTATTGATTCTCGTCTTTTCTTATTTCGGAAAGACAAAGACCTGTGGTTGGTATAAGTTGATTTGTAGTGCTAGACATACCCCTCAGACCGGACGAATTGATGATAACCCTTTATGACTAAGACAAGACCCTATGTGCTGTGTTTTGTGTTGCAGACTTAAGATTCAATACCATGATTTATTAAGTTGAGACCTAGCCTCACTAGTTGTACAGCCTTAGAGGATATGGGTAAAATTCTAAGTTGGGTAGCGACCGCAATGTCCACCTGAGAGAAACCCGCTGGACTGTAATCAAGTAAGTTTGGACAGAGAGAACCCTACCATAATTTGAATTTCGAGGACGAAATTTTTATAAGTTGGGTAGATTGTAAGCCCCTGATTTTTCAAAAAATATTAAATTGGGATTTTTCACAATTTTCTGGGAATTTTCTGTAATTAAAATCAGGGTTTTCAAATATTAAATAATTTTTAATAGATAATAAATGATATTAAAATATTATGAAAATAATATTTTTGGGTGTAAAATGGAAAACTGGACTTAGGGTAATTTTTCCGGAATTTATCGGGCCCCGGACCTATTTTTTTAAATGCCTAAAAAGTATTTATTTATTTATTTATTTAATTATTTATTTATTAATTATTTCTGATTATTTATTATTATTATTATTAATATTATTATTATTATTGATTTTATTTTTATTATTTTTCTGTTCTTGGGCCCGGCCCGGCCCAGTGGGCCGAGCCCGTTAACGACCCGGCCCAGCCTTAGGCTAGCGGGTCGGGCGGGTCGGCCAGACCGGATCCGCGCCCGACCCGGAACCCGCATCACTGTCACCCCCAACCCCGTTCTCCCATGACCCGAGAAACCCGCCGCCCGCCGCGTTCTCCGGCGACGTGGCCGGAGAACCCCCCCACGTCGCCTCCCCCTCCGATTCTCCCGCCCACGACGCCCCGGCCGGCCCTCCCTCGACCCCTATTTATATCCCTCTCCTCCGCCTCCCTTTCCCCTTAACCCTAACTCTTCCTCCTCCACTCCGGCGAGCCCCGTCCGGCGACCCCGACCCCTAGCTGCCGCCCCTGCGCCGCCCAGCGCAGCGCCGCCGTCCAAAGCCCCTCCTCCACTCTTCCTCTTCCTCCTCCTCTCCAGGCGAAGCCGACCCCGACTCCAGACTCCTCACCGCTGCTCGAGCCGCCGGCTGACCCCACGGCGCCGCCCTAGCCGGCCGATCGACGACCTCCTCCCCTCCGCGAGTGCCACCGGCGTCCTCGCCGACCGACGGCCAGTTCCCCAGAGCCCCGGACACGGTCGAGGATACCCGGACACGCCGCTGGACACGCTGACACGTGTCCAGGACACGATACGGACACAGAAAACCCCGATTTCTCGGTCCCCTTCAGGTACTCGTATCTTGCAACTCTGATCTCCGTTTTTGATTCTGTAAATTTCTACGCGAAGCCTGTATGACCCTCTCGGTGCCCGGACAAACTGTTCGGGGCATCGCGGCCTGTGGCGATCGCACACCGCGATCCAAAAATAGGAAAAACCAGACCCTGTTTCACCCCGGAACCGAGTACGCCCCGCCAAACGGGACGACTTGGTCGCGCACGGTCTTCACAGATACGTGCGCCTCGTCGATACGGACGTGTGGGTTTTCGCGGAAGCTGATTCGGGTGTGCGTGCACACCGGAATCAACGCGTATCCGCGGACATCGCCCCGTATTCGCCCTTTCTGCAATTCACCCTAACTTCGTGCACACACGTCGGATCGAGACAAAACTTGCGCCATCGGACTCGTAGCGATACGCTGGTCCTGTGGGTCAAGTTTGGTCCGATTCTGAGAACGTTGACGAAATCGCGTGTCGTGGGCCCCACAGGCCCCGCTCGACGGGCGATTTTGTGATCGGCTCATCGGAATTCAAATCTGAAAGTTCCGTTGGGTTCGCATCAGCGTTCCTGACCTGTTGACACTAAGTTTGGTGAATTTGGAGACCGTTGACCTGGACACGTTTTTCGGTGCAAAGCGGGCCAACGGCGGACCCCGCTTTGACCCGAAACTGTCGTTTTTGCCCTTGTCTCCAAATTGGACCCAAGGACAGGCGTTTCTAGCTATTTGACATCTTATGAGCATGATGGTAATGTCTATTTTAGCTTTTGGACTCATCTCTGGACTTTTCTCCCAAGAACTAATTTAATCAGATCCAAACAACAGGCAAGTACCTGCACTTCAAGTTTATTCTTTATATTGTGATAATTAATTTCTTGCTCTACTAGCATCATTGGATGATTACACGTAGTGTTAGAACACTGGATTTTCATGTCTTGAATACTGGAGTTCATGTCTTGTTTTCGTGTCGGGTGGGAGAATACTAAGGAGGCATGTAGTTTACCCTTTCCCCTGGATTGTCTAATAGCTGTTGGTACACGACTGTCCATCAGCCGGATCTCGATTATATTGTCTAATAGCCGTTTATGACGGCCAGATTAGCCTTATAAACCCCTACATGCCAACTAAGTATTCTAAAAACAAACACAAGTTCACACAGATAGTTCTGGTCATGTCATATTCCTTGCTGGCTGTTGTAGTTTTATTTCCTGTTTCATTTATTTTTGTTTCTCATATTCCTGTTTACAGCTAACTCTGAGATAATAATGTTCTGCTAATGCTGTTTCTCAACATGATATCCAATATTTAATTGTCATAAAATATTTAGTTTAATCTTGTTGCGCACTGTGTACTTTGCTCCTTTCCTGACTGGATCTGTTGTTTAGGTGATGATGAGAACCTTGCCCCCACCTATTATGGCCCCTATGAGGCAGCAGGTGATACAGTTGCAGAGCCAGTTCCCGCACAGGAAGCTACTCCTGCTGACTAGTTAGCAGTAGTTATCTTAGTTTTGCTCTTTATCTTAGCAATCGGGTTTGTCCCCGATTTCATTCTGATTCCTGTACTAAAATATTTGAATCTGTTGTCACATTTATTTCAGTTGCAATCTTAAGTTTCATTTCTCATTATTATCTTGCCTATGTTATTTGTGAATGAGCTAGTTAGTAAATCTGGATTTGACCTAGACAGCGTACTACCGCCGATTTTGTGGCGTAGGCTGGACGTACCCACGCACTCGTGCCCGAATTTCCGGGTGCGGGTCGTGACACGTTTTTATGGTGGCCCATGCAGGTCAAACGACTAAATTGTTCGGTTTCAACTTAGGGACCGAACAGGCCTGCAATAAGATTGAGGATTCTAGGAAAAGCTCATTCACAGTATAGGGTCCTGATTTCAATTCTTAATATCACTTCTGATCAATTCTTCCTATCGCCCTTGATTTTCAAGTAATCTATTCTGAACTCCCTATCCCTTCATCTTTCAGAATGGTCCAGACAAGGAACACAGTAGGAGGCACATCAGAACCAGCTGAGCAGAATGTGCCCGAGACTCTTGCACTCCCGCCGCCTCCATCTGTTCCGGCAGTTACCTTAGATGGGGCACAGCTACTAGGAGTGTTCCAGGGATTGGTGGAATCCCAGAAAGAACAGACTACACTTCTGCGGACCAGCCTCTCAGAAGCTATTAAGTCCCAGGAGTCGCCACTCAAGAGGCCAGGGAGTGCCAAAGACTTCAAAAACCTCAGACCCTTGGAATTCTACGGAACTGAGGGCATTCTCTATGCCGATGAGTGGATAGAGAACGTCGAGAGACTCCTGAAGACTGCTCGGGTTCCTGATGATCTTAAAGTGGAGTCTGCAAGCCTGCAACTGTTCGATATAGCTCGGACCTGGTTTAGAGACGAACCTCAACTATCTACTCCTGACCTCACCTGGGAGGACTTCAAGAGACTGTTCAAGGAAAAATTCTACCCCGAAGTGGCTCGGGAAGCTCTCGAAAGTCAATTCGAGAGACTGGAACAAGGTAACCTATCTGTAGATGAGTATACTGCTGAATTTAGCAGGTTAAGCCACTTTGCGGAGTACATGGTTCGTACCCCGGAGGACAGAGCCCGTAGATTCAAGAAGGGGCTATCTCCGGATATTCGCCTTGCTGTCACCACCAGCCGAGCTCGCACCTACGAGGAAATCTTGAGCATGGCACAAGGCGTTGAGAGAGACATGGGGCATAAGCTAAAGCGAGAAAGAGATACCGGAAATGCGGGACCCAACAAATGCCCTTTTCAACAACAACAGCAGAGGGCCCCGCAACAAGCTCAGCGTCCTCTCCCTCGAGCTCCAGCACCCCAACACCAGGCCCAGGGACAGAACCAACAAGCTGCTGCTTGTAACTATTGTCATAGACCAGGCCATACTTGGCAAGTTTGCAGAAAGAGGCTAGGTGTTTGTCTACTTTGTGGCTCAGCAGCACATCAAGTGAGGGACTGTCCCGCTGCTCAAGGACGCGGACAGGCTTACGTAATGACCGTGGAGAACGCGCAAACTCTGGAAGCAGCTAATGCGCGTAAGTGATTCGTAGATATCTTTTCTAGTATTGTTTTCGTGCCTATTGGTTCGTGACCTCAGCCCCAACCTAGTAATTTTGAACTTGCTAAATACCTGGTATGCTTTTAAATTTGATAACTGTTTTAGAGGATTTTGCTATTGTGCTTATTTTGTGTTATTTTGTGAACTTCAATAATTTGCACCTCCTTTTCATCATCATCTAGCGCACTTAATTTTGCTGAACTTGACTTATGCTGCTATAGCCTAGTTTTGCAAGCTTACCCTTTATCGGGCTTGTTCATGACACATGTAGTATTGAGGCCTGATCAACCCCACTAATACAAGTGTCTACTCAGAATCAGTGTACTACGGTCTGATCAACCTTAGTGTATTTTGATTCGCACTTCGCATGACTACTTATGTGGATTGAGGTATAGTCGACTAGTCTACTTGCCCCCTAAATACGTCCGAGCATATCGTTTCAGCATTACCAGAATAGAACCTCGATCCTTAACCGCCTGACAATTCCTATTAGAATTCCTGAAAAATGCCTTGATCCCTATACCTCTGTTCTACCACCTCGCCCTTAAACTCTTTATTATTGATTCTCGTCTTTCCTTATTTCGGAAAGACAAAGACCTGTGGTTGGTATAAGTTGATTTGTAGTGCTAGACATACCCCTCAGACCGGACGAATTGATGATAACCCTTTATGACTAAGACAAGACCCTATGTGCTGTGTTTTGTGTTGCAGACTTAAGATTCAATACCATGATTTATTAAGTTGAGACCTAGCCTCACTAGTTGTACAGCCTTAGAGGATATGGGTAAAATTCTAAGTTAGGTAGCGACCGCAATGTCCACCTGAGAGAAACCCGCTGGACTGTAATCAAGTAAGTTTGGACAGAGAGAACCCTACCATAATTTGAATTTCGAGGACGAAATTTTTATAAGTTGGGTAGATTGTAAGCCCCTGATTTTTCAAAAAATATTAAATTGGGATTTTTCACAATTTTCTGGAATTAAAATCAGGGTTTTCAAATATTAAATAATTTTTAATAGATAATAAATGATATTAAAATATTATAAAAATAATATTTTTGGGTGTAAAATGGAAAACTGGACTTAGGGTAATTTTTCTGGAATTTATCGGGCCCCGGACCTATTTTTTTAAATGCCTAAAAAGTATTTATTTATTTATTTATTTAATTATTTATTTATTAATTATTTCTGATTATTTATTATTATTATTATTAATATTATTATTATTATTGATTTTATTTTTATTATTTTTCTGTTCTTGGGCCCGGCCCGGCCCAGTGGGCCGAGCCCGTTAACGACCCGGCCCAGCCTTAGGCTAGCGGGTCGGGCGGGTCGGCCAGACCGGATCCGCGCCCGACCCGGAACCCGCATCACTGTCACCCCCAACCCC
Source organism: Iris macrosiphon (assembly GCA_036927795.1). NCBI lineage: Eukaryota > Viridiplantae > Streptophyta > Magnoliopsida > Asparagales > Iridaceae > Iris > Iris macrosiphon. The sequence continues at coordinate 23,750 of JAYESA010000794.1, forward strand.
GTTCTCCCATGACCCGAGAAACCCGCCGCCCGCCGCGTTCTCCGGCGACGTGGCCGGAGAACCCCCCCACGTCGCCTCCCCCTCCGATTCTCCCGCCCACGACGCCCCGGCCGGCCCTCCCTCGACCCCTATTTATATCCCTCTCCTCCGCCTCCCTTTCCCCTTAACCCTAACTCTTCCTCCTCCACTCCGGCGAGCCCCGTCCGGCGACCCCGACCCCTAGCTGCCGCCCCTGCGCCGCCCAGCGCAGCGCCGCCGTCCAAAGCCCCTCCTCCACTCTTCCTCTTCCTTCTCCTCTCCAGGCGAAGCCGACCCCGACTCCAGACTCCTCCCCGCTGCTCGAGCCGCCGGCTGACCCCACGGCGCCGCCCTAGCCGGCCGATCGACGACCTCCTCCCCTCCGCGAGTGCCACCGGCGTCCTCGCCGACCGACGGCCAGTTCCCCAGAGCCCCGGACACGGCCGAGGATACCCGGACACGCCGCTGGACACGCTGACACGTGTCCAGGATACGATACGGACACAGAAAACCCCGATTTCTCGGTCCCCTTCAGGTACTCGTATCTTGCAACTCTGATCTCCGTTTTCGATTCTGTAAATTTCTACGCGAAGCCTGTATGACCCTCTCGGTGCCCGGACAAACTGTTCGGGGCATCGCGGCCTGTGGCGATCGCACACCGCGATCCAAAAACAGGAAAAACCAGACCCTGTTTCACCCCGGAACCGAATACGCCCCGCCAAACGGGACGACTTGGTCGCGCACGGTCTTCACAGATACGTGCGCCTCGTCGATACGGACGTGTGGGTTTTTGCGGAAGCTGATTCGGGTGTGCGTGCACACCGGAATCAACGCGTATCCGCGGACATCGCCCCGTATCCGCCCTTTCTGCAATTCACCCTAACTTCGTGCACACATGTCGGATCGAGACAAAACTTGCGCCATCGGACTCGTAGCGATACGCTGGTCCTGTGGGTCAAGTTTGGTCCGATTCTGAGAACGTTGACGAAATCGCGTGTCGTGGGCCCCACAGGCCCCGCTCGACGGACAATTTTGTGATCGGCTCATCGGAATTCAAATCTGAAAGTTCCGTTGGGTTCGCATCAGCGTTCCTGACCTGTTGACACTAAGTTTGGTGAATTTGGAGACCGTTGACCTAGACACGTTTTTCGGTGCAAAGCGGGCCAACGGCGGACCCCGTTTTGACCCGAAACTGCCGTTTTTGCCCTTGTCTCCAAATTGGACCCAAGGACAGGCGTTTCTAGCTATTTGACATCTTATGAGCATGATGGTAATGTCTATTTCAGCTTTTGGACTCATCTCTGGACTTTTCCCCCAAGAACCAATTTAATCAGATCCAAACAACAGACAAGTACCTGCACTTCAAGTTTATTCTTTATATTGTGATAATTAATTTCTTGCTCTACTAGCATCATTGGATGATTACACGTAGTGTTAGAATACTGGATTTTCATGTCTTGAATACTGGAGTTCATGTCTTGTTTTCGTGTCGGGTGGGAGAATACTAAGGAGGCATGTAGTTTACCCTTTCCCCTGGATTGTCTAATAGCTGTTGGTACACGACTGTCCATCAGCCGGATCTCGATTATATTGTCTAATAGCCGTTTATGACGGCCAGATTAGCCTTATAAACCCCTACATGCCAACTAAGTATTCTAAAAACAAACACAAGTTCACACAGATAGTTCTGGTCATGTCATATTCCTTGCTGGCTGTTGTAGTTTCATTTCCTGTTTCATTTATTTCTGTTTCTCATATTCCTGTTTACAGCTAACTCTGAGATAATAATGTTCTGCTAATGCTGTTTCTCAACATGATATCCAATATTTAATTGTCATAAAATATTTAGTTTAATCTTGTTGCGCACTGTGTACTTTGCTCCTTTCCTGACTGGATCTGTTGTTTAGGCGATGATGAGAACCTTGCCCCCACCTATTATGGCCCCTATGAGGCAGCAGGTGATACAGTTGCAGAGCCAGTTCCCGCACAGGAAGCTACTCCTGCTGACTAGTTAGCAGTAGTTATCGTAGTTTTGCTCTTTATCTTAGCAATCGGGTTTGTCCCCGATTTCATTCTGATTCCTGTACTAAATATTTGAATCTGTTGTCACATTTATTTCAGTTGCAATCTTAAGTTTCATTTCTCATTATTATCTTGCCTATGTTATTTGTGAATGAGCTAGTTAGTAAATCTGGATTTGACATAGACAGCGTACTACCGCCGATTTTGCGGCGTAGGCTTGACGTACCCACGCACTCGTGCCCGAATTTTCGGGTGCGGGTCGTGACACATTATGATATTTCAAAAAATATTTTTCGGAAAAAAAAAATCAAAGATTTTTTTGCCAACTAAAAAAAAGAAGGAAGAAATTTGAATAATGAAAAAAAAAGGGGAAAAAATATTTTTTTAAATATTAAGAATACTTAAATCTCAACTTGATTTATTCCAAAGTTAGATGTAGAATTTTGGAGCTTTGTGGTGGTGAATCAAGTTGAAGCCTCCAGAAATTTGTACTTTAGTCTCAATTTTTTTTTACTTCAGTCTCGAGAAAGTTGTTACTTCGGTATTTAAATTTTTTTTACTTAAGTCTTCATAAATTTGCTTGCATGTTAATATTATAAGAGACTTAATCAAATTTATTGTAATAAATTTGAAATATTTATGTCCTATTTATGTCCTATGGTCATTTCCAATCAAATGACTAAAATTCCTTCAAATAGGTTAAAAACAACCATAATATTGGCAGTATTTTGGTAAAAGATTCCAAGAAAAAAAAAATGGTTGTTGAAGGAATCAATTATCAAAATACCCCTTCAATGTATTAATTAATGACAATATATGGACATGTTTTGGTAAATTATCTCATATATATATATATATATATATATATATATACATATATATGGGTAAACGGGATATGAGTTATAGTGCTCATATTTCTATACGAGTCATGCACATGTGGATCAATAGGAATAGAGTGTACTAGTGCACATGACATGTAGGAATCTATTTATATTGGTTCACATGTACATGACTCGTAAAAATATGAACATTATAATCCATATGCCGTTTACCATATATATATATATATATATATATATATATATATATATATATATATATATATATATATATATATATGTCGTCAAAAGTGGGACTCGCGGGCTTTTGGGGGACCGACCATAACGGGGGGGGGGGGGAGGGAGGGTTGAACTAGTTTGGTTTGAAGTTTTTAACGGATCGGACTATTAGGCCAATTTTTCTAACCCAATCCGAACCATGGTCGTCTGTGAGCCAGGCCGAGTCGGCCTGTTGATCGGCCGGGACAAGCTGGGTTACGGATCGTCCGATCCAATTAACACCTTGAAAATTAGTCGTAGGAGAACAATGTTTTGGTAAATAAAACCCCAAAAATTATTCCTACAGTTCGAATGGCAGAATTTGGTGCTCATAAATTTTGGGAAAAAAATGCCGAGAAATATTCCGCCAGTCCGACTACGGAATTCGTGTATTTAATTTTCATGCCCGTTAGCCAACGGTCAGAGTTCTATTTCACAACGGCTATAGTCACTCTCTATAAATTGAAGATGTTCGCATGAGATAAAACAAACATCCTTTTATTCTAAAAAAAAAAACTTCAAAAAATTTACACACAAAGCACTCAAGTTTATTGAACTAAATGCTAGAGAACAAAGTTTGCAACATTTACGACAAAAGAACAAAAACGACATTTGATGGTCATATTTTTTATAACATGATATTAGAAAAACAGATCAATTCATGTTAAAAGAATTGAATTAATGAATACGTCCATTAGAAAGGTATATCCTTGCATAAAAAAGTCCTTCTCATGGGAGAATTTAGCAAGATATTAAACAATTATTGTGTTTGAATATAGGGTTTATCATCCACCACCTCCTCCACCGCTTTTGTTATTCCCGAAGTCAGATCAAAGAAAAAGAGGTAGCTACAAAATAGAGACTCACACAAAAGTTCGTTTCTACAAACTCCAGAAAAAAAGTTGGTGCACTGAGATTCACACAAGAGTTTCTCTACAGTGACACACAACTCCACAGAAGCACTAAACTAGAAACATGTTACAAACTGACAACCCAAAAAAAAATGTAAATACAACAAGAATCAGAAAATTGTTCTTCTTTTTACGTTCGCAGATGCTACACCGAGAAGAACGGGAACAAGAACAAAAATATAAAGAAGGAAACTCCTGCTGGGGTGATCAAAACCACCAGAGCTCAAGGCAAGATTCGCGCTATACAACGATCTGCCGCCATGATCCAGCAAGTTCATACGATAACTTCTGGAACGCTCTTGGTTACCTTCGGATCACTCGAAAGATTCTTTTTGAAGGATACTAACTGCTGCCGCAGGTCCTGCTGGTGCTCTCGATTTTTTTTTTCTCTCTCAATTTTTCCAACTCACCAAATGAAAGAGGAGAGCCTCTATTTAAAGAGGATTTCAGCTTCCATGTGGCATGAGGAAAAAATAGGCCACATGCGCCGCATGCGCCGCATGCGCCGCTGTACTGCACAAAGCAGACAGTGTCGTCAGGCGCCGAAAGCTGCAGCTGTCATGTCCCAATCTCCCACAAGCTCAATAGTTCCCGCTGAACATGAATCACCACATTGCAGCGATCCCTCAGGACAATCGTTCTCATCGGGACGTGAAGCCGTACGAGCCTGGAGTTGTGCTCGTACAAGACGATGTTGTTAAACACCAAAGTTATCATCGAAACAACCACGTTGCAGCAAAAGTCAAGTATTGTGTACCAAGCACACATCAGAGTATATGCAGCGAAGCTCTCGGTATGGTCCAAATGAAATACCACAAAGGCGATGTAATACTCTTGCTCTTTTCTCTAGCCCACAAAGGTACTTACCGTTCATACATTATGTCCTGTATATCCAAGCAGCGCCACTACACCTGCGTACCTGAAATAATGCCCACAAACGTGGGTCAGTACACAGTCGTACTGGTGAGCAGGGTAACCCACTCGTCTAAGCTGACACTAAGTAAAATAGTTAATGCAAACAGTATATAGTGATATTTCTAGTTGAATCTTAGATTCGTTTCATGGCATAGGCATGACATGTTAAGGAAAGCTGTAAATCAAGTTAAGCATGCAAGCATTCAACTCAAGCCAATCGGCAAGCTATATATAACCAACTCGAAGGAAACTAGCATGCAAACCGTCATACTCAAACCCAAGCAATACGAGAACCTATCGAACCATTTCCAATCTCAATATCCATTCCTCAACCCAAACCTTATAATCCAATCTCGATATGCACACTCTTGCCGAGGCAAGGTGGCCGCCGCCTACGCGAAAAGCACAACCAAACCAAACCAAAGCAAACCAACTCTTATCTATATGAAGTCACTGGCCAAGCCATAAAGGACGTTGAGCGGACTGATCAAGTACAGTTCTACTCGATCCAGACCGAGTAGCTAGCCCGCCTGGTCGTATCGAAGTACCGGCACCACGCTCAAGGTACGTTACCATTGTCTCCTCCATGGCCGAACGGTGCAGACACCAAGTAGGTATGACGAGAGGATCGAACATTCTTGCCCCACCAAGCAATCCTAGACTCATCCAACCAAAATCTAACCAAATATCCATAACCATTCTCCAACATATAGCCCAAGGCACAAATCTTAAGTTAATCTCATAGGCACAATACCCCAACAGTGGTACAATGCCCCAATAGTGGCACAATGCCCTCGTCGATGCAGTTGTTCGGTTTCGAACCACAACTGCACGCTTTGCATGACAAAGCGTCCAAGTGATACTCGTGCACGGATGCACGCTCGCTATCCTGAATTCCGATATTCCAACCAAGATATATCATCTGTCCAAGCATAATTCCAATTGTTCTCCAACTGCCCCAAATATAATCCAACTCTAGCTCCAACTACCCACGCGAAAACCAATTCAAGCCACAATCCTATCCAAGCAAACGACGTACACTCTATTCACGCCACACTGTAGTGATTCCCAAGTTCCAGTCCAAGTGTTCAAGCCTTTACGTGTTTTCCATATTATTAGGCATGAAGGAGTAGAGGAGAAGGGACAGAGCCCACTCACATAGTTTGATTTCGTTAAGCATTATGTCCTGCCGATACGGTCGATCCCTTGAACCCGTGGTCCGATGCAAAATACGATCTACTCAATTGGTATGACCGTACGAGCAGGTCGTGCTTCTCCAAATCATCCGACCGATCGGACTAAGGAAGACGACATTATCGCTCAAATCCAGCTATCTCAGTACTGCTCTGAACGAACACCTGATTCTCATCGAACTCCGCTAACAATATGCACGTAAAACCAACTCAAGTCAATACTTGTTCCCAAATCCAACAAATTAAAATATAACCAGCTATTGCCTCATTCAGTCCGACTCAGCGTAACGCATCGTGTCACGCCCCAATTTTGTCGAATCGTAGGAGCGTCCCCCGGCGTGACCGTCGTGCGGGCCTGGGGTTGCGCCCGCACAAGGCTTTATTGTTTTGCATAACGAGAACATATTCAGAGTACGCAGATAAATTGAAATACAGATTTAAAACATGGAAAAGTTCTCTTTATTGATATATGAACATCTATTACAAACTCTTGAACGAGTCAGCTAATTTGCTGCACGGGCTTACAAAAGTGTTGACACAAAATGAGATAGCAGTCCTGTACATTACATCCCTTTACTAAACTTCAAAATGATAAAGACCTCCAGGCGGGATGACGGCCTTGCCACGGAGCTGCATTCTTGCTTAGGTTCTAGCTCCTTTGTTCAAGTACTTCAAAATGCGGCATGGTCAGGATGCGCCTACAGCTGGACTGGATCGGGAAGACGACTTCGGCTCCTCGTTCGGAACTCCTTAGTGCGGAGAACCTGCTTCAACGAGGGTCAGTATGTCGAAACATATTGGTGAAGGCGAGCTAACCCAACTATACCAATCAACACGTTATTTATATGAAGCATGCATATTATTTGTGGTCTTTCTATCTTGCCTTAGTTCATTTACAAGTAAGCAGTATATATATGAAATACTGAAATGAACTTGCCACCGTTCGGTGACTTTTACCTGCCCGTCTGAACCACCTGCACAATACTTACCATGCCTTCCCTGCCACAAAGATACAAGTTAGTTTGCAACAAGTTTAAATACACACGAGGATCACTGGCTTGATGCCATAATGGACTAGTCAAGGACAAGGATAACATGCAACGAAAACATACGATGAACACACGATGCATTGTAAGTCATCCAGTCCGCACACGATTGACTACACACAAAGTTCCCCCCGGATCGGATCGGTGCTAGTGCCCCAGCGACCGTCCGCGTAACTTATACCCTTGTGCACAAGTTGTCCATGATCGAACACACGATGTTTACTTAAATTATCACTTCATGCGGTTGAGGCAACACGAGTACAAGACAAGCAGTAATGCATGATTCATTTTGCATAGCCTCCCTGAACAATTATGCGCATACAAGGTGGGTTCCATACTTAGCACAATTTATAGAAGAAGATGCATTCTAACTAAAATTGAAGCATGTATATAACATTTGCAACAAACAAGCATACAATAAGATAACAGTTCACATATTTGATTGACAAGCATAATAGTCCAAGCCTATTCCCTTTTTATCTTGACATCTTTTAGTTATTATTTGGTATCGCTTGATCGGGGTAAACAAGGATGCAAGATTTTTAGGTGTGAAGACTTGGAAGAAGGGATAGCTAATCGGGATGGTAGCCACTCACTTAGTTGGTTGGAAGGGAGAAGGAAAGATGCACTTCAAGACTCCGCTTGTACGCCACCCACTGCTCGTTCACCTGCATCACGAACAGCTTGATCAATACCTCTTCCTCTCTTTCCATACTCAGAATTGAAATGCAGTTCAATGAACGAAAATAATGAAATCCATCGAAACCGTTCAAGAAAATCCAAGCAAATCCGAAAACTAACTCAAAGTACGAAAGCAACAAGCGACATCGAAATCCGAGGCAACAAAAGATACAACGGAGAGGTCCCTCCGGACTCTGCCGCTAAGTCGATCCCGGGGGCACGGTCCACTGAATATGGGAATCGATTTCGAAGAAGCAAATCCATAACAAGAACGAGTTCTTATTTCAATCTATCCAGATCGAACGATACCATCTGTATTTCTTAGTCGCGCTTTCCGAATCGGGGAAACGGGGCACCACACATCGTACGGTTGAGGGGCGTTATAGCAGCCGCATGGCACAGAGAGCAACGAACCGCCTGTGCCACCTGCGCGCTGTACTGCACAGAGCAGACAACGCCGCCAGGCGCTGAAAGCTTGCAACCGCGTGGCACAGAGAACCATGCGCTGCTTGTGCCGCACCGAGCCGCCAACAGCAGTCCATATCCCCTCCACACTTGACTAGCTCAAACTAATTTGCTGGTTGCATAGCTCTAGGCTGTAAGCCCCTTGGCCGTATGGGCTCCTGGCCGCATGGGCACCGGGACGCATGTGCACCTGGCCTCATGGGCACCTGACCGTATGGGCACCAGTCCGCATAGGCACCTGACTGCATGACCCTTGGTCGCATGCGCTCCAGGACGCATGGCTCCACAAAGCATGGGCCCGAGTAAGTAACCGTGTATGTAACTAGCGCATAAAAAGAGCGCACCAGCGCCATGCGATAATACGGATGTGCTAAGTGCTAAGTGCGCCAACAAAGCGCCACTTTGCGCTCTTGATCCTGAGTCCGAGTCGCTAAGTCCCTTTTGGGGCTTAGCTCCTAAGGAAAACTTTCCAAATATGGTAACAAAATAAAGATTATCATAATGGGGTTCACACTTAATCCCTCTAGGAAAGTTAACCCACATGGGCCACCACCCCATATGCATATACCAATACTAAGAAAAGCTATATATTGAGATATACACATTGGTGGTTGTCACGCCCCGGCCCCGACGACCAATCGGACCACCGCTTCCCCCTCCTCCGCCGGAATCGGACGCGAACCACCGCGCCTCGGCACACCGGACGCGAATCACCGTGCCTCGGCGCTTCCCCGATGGGGCACGAAATATGTGGCCCGTTTGATACCGGGACATGATGTCGTACGAGCCTGGGGTTGCGCCCGCACAAGGCTTCATCGTTAGAGTTTGTTTGGCTATCATCGCATCAATCGAGTAAGCAGCGGAGGGACATTATTGCAATGCAATGCATTTAGCCAAGTGAGTATTCGGGGCAAATCGAGGGACTGGGTTCTCTGTTTCTATAGGCATCGTTCCATATATTATGCCCATTTATACGATAGCAACTCGGGGCAATCGAAACCAGGATTCTGGGTCTTAGGGATTGAGGCACAACTATCGCTTCCTCGGATGATCCAGTACCTGCAAGCAAGTAAACTGTTGATGGGTCAGCACTTTTATAAGTACTGGTGAGATAAAACAACTGAACAGAAGTAAGCATTCACTAAAACCAATACTAAGTAATCATATTGTAACATTACATTACTAGTGATCTTTCTAGTTTTACCTATGTTCATTTCATGCAGCAGAAGAACGGATTCATATTACATTATTTTCGAAACATCTTTTAAAACAGAGTTTCATATGCGATATAAGCAAGCAAGCCATTCATTCTGTTTCATGGTGTGCGTAGAGTGTCTCGTGAGACTCTAGGGACAAATGTACAGCTAGATACACATGCATATCTTAGGGGCAGTCCTCTATCCAAGCCAACACAATGAACAAGCTATATACAGGGTGGTCCCCGAGTATCTCAGGATCGGCAGCTGTTGGACCAGAATACCAATGACTCTTTATCTGATGCTAATGGCAGTTGTGACTCATGGTTACTTTTCACTATCATGGTAGCAGCCGTGACACATGCAGTTCAGCTCTCTACCAATAGCCATTGTCCGACCGATGCGAATGCATGAAAACACTATCAAATAAATATTAGTATGCAGACGAGACGAACCATCAGACTATATTCTTATTGCGGGGGCAAGCCACCTTATTATTTGAACACATTCAGGCACACGATATGGTTCTCTGAGCATAGGCGATAGTGAACATGTTCATGCAAACACATACTCTAAACAAGCATTTCAGGGTCTTTTAGTTAAGCAGACATGATCGTTTCAAAGATAAGCTAGGTGAGTTCGTTCATTAACATGCAAGACAGTCTCTATCATTCTCTTATGAAAATATTGCAAGCAAAAACTCAGATTATTATTAAGGCGTGCAAGAATCAGAGAACGAAGTTCTGCCCACTCACCTTGATACATAATGCCGACGCAGAGTGGGGCATTACAGTGGTTTTCCAATGTTGGACTAAAACTCCCAAAGTAAAGTAAAAAATACCAACAATCCTCCACATATATCACAATATATGGTCGAGCATTCCTCACAGTAACTACCCATCCTGCATTAGGATATATGTCGCCCACGACTTGAATCTTCTCGCATGGGTCAAACAACAGTACGATACAAGAATGGAGTATACCTTAAATTCTAAACCATAGCTGTTGTTATTCCTACCCGCATAATAACATCAGTTGTGCCTCCAGTCGCACATTAAAGGCCCTGTGCTGGCCTGGTTTCGGTGTATGTATCTTGGGTGTCTACAAGTTTACCCTCAAGAGACGACATATATCTCTGTCAATATACTTAGGTGAGTTCCTTTTTAAGAGAGTTTAATATTTCCCAGCATGAAGCATTATGCTTCCGTGCGATGCTACGCCGCTGTGACATGGCTCGTAGCCGAGGTTAACTACCTCATGTGATGTCACCCATAGTAGCATGAGGTCACTAGCCTCTTAGTAGTGTTGTATTACATCACAGCATGAAGTCTTGCGCTTCCGTGCAGTGCTACGCCGCTGTGACATAGCTCACAGTCGAGGTTAACTACCTCATGTGGTGTCACCCACTGTAGCATGAGGTCGCCGGCCTCTTAGTAGTGCTATGCTATAACTCTCTATCTTTTCAGCATTAGCCACATGTCTATTTGTGGTGCTGTTATCGTTATGACATGGCTCGCAACCAAGGCTTTACATCTTTTACCTCATCGTGGTGTCATACCACTGTAGCATGAGATACAAGTCCCTTATAGTGCTGAACTACACGTGCTTTCTGCAGCGCATGCTGGACATTCACTCTGCCCGAGAACTCATTATGGTGTCGAAGCCAACCTTACACAGGAATTGTTCTATAGAACAAAATAGTAGACTATAGTGGTTTCGGGTACGTATCCTACATTGTCCATAAGGACTACCTACTGTACCTGATATTTTTCCAGTCAGTGGTCCTCCTTTGAACCAAAAGCTAGATGCCTAATAGATTTTTCTTTGAACTAATAGCATAAAACTTAATGGTAGGATTATAAAGACACAATATCAAAGGTCCTTCAAGCTCATTTTATCTGATGTGTCTTCGACTAGCTGGCGCCTGAGATCTTTAGTGAACGAATCTGCCAGGTTCTTTTGACTCCGAACATCCACCACTGTAATGACACCAGCCTTGATGAGGTTGTTCAGTGCTCTGTGCCGAAGCCGCATAGTTCTCTTCTTTCCATTGAAGAGATTATTAGATGCTACTGTTTCAGCTGCCTGGTTGTCGCAGTATATCAGTACAGTTGGAATCTGTACACCAACCATTGGAAGATCGTACATGAGCTCCCGAAGCTATTCTGCTTTATCTGTTGTAGTTGCAAGAGCATAGAACTCAGACTCCATCATGAGCGTAAGAGCATAGTCTGCTTCTTTGACTTCCACGATATGGCAGCTCCTCCCATTGAGAAAACATATTCTCCTGTGGATCTCTCGCTCTCTTCTTCTAAGCACCAACTAGCATCACTGAAGCCTTCTACCACTGCTGGATCTTCGTTGTAGTAAAGTACAAACTTCTGAGTCTTCTTAAGGTATCTCATCACCCTCTTCACAGCTTTCCAGTATTCAACACCTGGGTTACTCGTGAATCTACTCAACATTCCCACAGCAAAAGCAATGTCAGGCCTAATGGCATTTATAGCATACATTAAACTCTCGATGATGCTAGAATACTCTAATTGTCTGACGCTTTTTCCTGGATTAGGCTTCGGTCACCCTCACATTTTTATCCAAGGGTAGTTTGGTAATTGTTCATGGGTATTATTTATTTTAGGATTTTAGATTTAATATTTGTGCATGCATGATTTAATTATTTATGGTATTATTAATTATTGCTAGTTGTAGATTTGTTTTGGATTTGTGTAGTGGAACTAACCCAATTATTTAGAATGCATGAACAAACAATTAGACTAGTCTAATTTTTAGCCCATGAATTAGGCCCATGGATTAGGAGGCTTGATTAATTAGTAAAACCATTAGACTAGAACCTTCCCTCCATAATTAAATTCTTTATGAGAGGCCCCAAGGGTATTTGTGACTTTGTACATTGCTTGGGGAGGGGGTTTCTTGGCCGGCCTACATAGGAGGAGAGAGAGAGTGCTTTCATTTCTTTTCATCCCCAAAATTCTAGATCTACATTTTCCCTCTTTCAATTTTCCTCCATTCCCTTATCATTTCTTTATAAATTCTTCACCAATCTCTTTCCAAATTCATTACTGAGATTGCTACACCAAGGATCTACAAGAAGAAAGCAAGGAGCAAGGAGGATGAGGCCAAGATCTACAAGGAGAGGAGCTACTTGAAAATTAGAAAGTTTTTATTGGGAATCCATCTCCCAATAGGTACAATTCAATTTCTCCTTTCTAATAAACTCTAGATCTGAGATTTTACCATGAGAAATTAACCCACATGTATAGGCTACCCATAGGATTTGGTTTTGGGTCAATTGGAGACCTACGGTAGAAGTTATGTCCAATTTGGTGCCAATTTTGGAGGAATTCCGAGATTGGCACATATAGTACTTATCATTAGATCTAATAGATCTAATTGACACTTGATTGCTTGTTTATGACTAGTGTCATATCCACAATTGAATATGTGTAGGCCGTATCTCGTCAATTTGATGAAACGGGTTAATTTTGGGGGTTTTCCTCCGATACGGGGCCTTGTCCATATCACATTATGACACGGACATGTAGGCACTCTAATTACTATAAGTATTATTCATAATTTATGTATTAGACTTGTTCGTATCCTCCGGGATACGTATGGTTGTGTGTTAGAACCGTATCACAAGCGTGTCATAGAGAAAGTGTGATACGGGTGCGGTGCACTCCACGTGTTTGGCGATTTGCCTTTAATTCTATACGTGCATGTGTATCTATACGTGCATGTGTATCTACATAATTATTAGCCATCTATGTGTTATATAGAGTATATAATGGTGTATTTTGTATTTATGTATATGTGAGTGTCTATGTGTTTACATATATAGCTAGTGATTTATATGTATGTGTATATATATATGTATTAGTATATATATATACATGTATGGTAGTATTATGCATTAGAGTAATATGTTGAGAGGTATTATAGCTGTCTATGTATATAGATATAGTTATCTATGTGTATATATCTATATGTGTGTGATTATATATACCTATTTATTCATAGTGGTGTCAGTGTATTTGTGTAGTGTTGGGTTAGTGTTTGTGTGGCTTGGGAGTATGTGAGCATCTATTGTCGAGCAGTAGAAGTCGCTGCTATAGGAGAACAGTGTCAGTAACTGTGTAGCTCGGGCAAGTGAAGAGAAAGGGAGCAACAGTGTTCAGCAGGTGGCTGCATATTCAGTAGCTCGAGTAAGGGACTGTGTAGCTCGGGCAAGTGAAGAGAAGGGGAGCAACAGTGTTCAGCAGGTGGCTGCATATTTAGTAGCTCGAGTAAGGGACAGTGCAGCTCGGGCATGGGGAAAGCCACAGCAGGATCAAATTCAGCAGTACCTGTTCAGCAGCTGCTGTACATGAAAATTGAAGAGAGTAGTAGCAGCTCGAATAAGGAAGCCAACTGTGAAGTTCAGCAGTACCTACAGGTATCAACACCAGGTATCAGTCACTATGGTTCTCAATTTCAGTTCAGTTTTGAGTATCAGTAGGTTTAGATCCAGTCTCTTGGTTTCAGTTTCCAGCTAGTATTTAGTTGGGTTTATTTGGGTTTCAGTTAGTGGATTAGTTGTTAGTTGTTTAGTTAGTGCTTGAGTTATAGTTAAGATTTTAGTAGTTAGAATCAGTATGATTGATTTTCAGTCTTGTGTTTCAGTTTCAATTAGTAGTTAGGTGTTGGTTTATGAGGTATTGATGTTTGGTTAGTTAATGTGATAGGTATATTAGTGTTAGTTAGATTAATGTCAAGGCATATAATATAGTGGTTTAAAGAGTTAGTTAATAGTTATTTAGCTGTTAGTGATTTATTTAGTTAGCTACATATCTATATGTAAATATAGTATCTGTTACTATTTTATAATAGTTAGATATTGTAGTATGGTTTTATGTTGTAGTTATATACTTTAGTATTTAGTTATATATGTAGGTTTAAGTTAGCTAAGTGTTGGGTTGCCTTGAGATACCAAGGTATCACCAAGGTATTGGGTCGATACCCAAGGTATTGGGTTTGGGCATCGAGATAGGTGCGATACGCATTGGTGCAAAGCCAAGGTATCATATTTAAATTATTTTGATATAGTTATTATATTTGACTTGAACATATAGATATAAAATACTATATTTTATAATCAAAACTTGCGTATCTTAGGATACTGCTCTTTGAGTGCTTTATTTTATTCTTAGCTTAGCTTGTATAACATAGCTTTATAGTGTATCGACTTAGCGACTTAGCATTAGACTCTTGCAACCTAGAATTCATTGGTTTGACTTAAAAATTGTGTATTGACCTAGAACTTCATCAACTTCACTTATTTTCAGTCTTGAACCATATATAGGTTGTGAGATACCGACATGGGCATCGAGAGACACCTTGCTCAGGACGTCAGGCGAATACATTTTTCTGATAGTTTTTAATTCATAATATTATATATATGCATGTTCTAGAATTTTATACATTGATCCCGACACAGTAATTTCACGGACTGGTACTATATGGATCCCGTCAGGAGATGTTATCCCCTACCGTATTCAGCGGGTACTCGTGTACATTGTATCTCATCGTGTATACTGGGTATTGATGTTACTTCGTGTTCACACACTGCTCGTATTCAGTGTTCTTATTCGTGTGTACCTATCGCTCGTGTTTGGTAGTTATGATATTTGTGTACACCCACTGCTCGTGACAGTGGTTATATTTTTGTGTTCGTAGTGTATCGTGATTGGATCCATCAGTATTAGTTGGGAGTGGGAGAGTAGGTGTTGATTATTTGATCAAAGTCATTGTTACAAATCGTGTACATTCTTGTTACATACCTCACTTGTAATCCGTCTTACCTGATCATGTTCACCCAACCCGATCACATAATGAACTCGTATTCTGAGGCACATTAGATAGTTTAGATTGCAGTTTACTTCATCATATCATGATATTCATATTGTTGATCTATATTCTCATACATTACCTATATATATCTTGTTCATCATTCATATGTTTAGTGATCTTGTATTTCATTTCTATATCTGTCTATATGCTCAATTATGCTTTTGAAACTGCTTTCAGAGGTATGTACTTTGCTCCAATCCTGACTGGATATATTTTTCCAGATGACTGGCTTCTAGAGCAGTGTTCCATATTCTACGGGCCACAGGATGGCGTACCTATAGAGGATACTCCTATTGACCATGAGGACTTAGTAGCAGAGCCCGAGGATATCTAGATTATTTGTATCTTGGATTGTATTAGACTATTCTTTTAGTGGATTCATATCTTGTATATTATTTCAGATTGTGGATTGTATCTTTATTCTTTCCTTCGCTATTCCATTCGTGCATTATTTTTCCTTAGTTTGTTTTGTGATTGAGATTAGATATACTTATGAGATGTAAACCCCCAGATTTTTCAGGATTTTAAAAATAATTTTTTGAAATTTTTCTGATATTTTTAACTAATTAAAATCAAGGTATTCTGGTATTAAATAATTTTAAATGTTTTTATTAAATATTAAAATATTATGAAAATAATATTTTTGGATGTAAAATAAAATATTAGACATAGGGTAATTTTCTTGGAATTTATTGGGCCCCAGAACTATTTTTAAAGACCTAAAAATTAATATTTTTATTAAACCCAAAATTAAACCCAGTTTAATGAACCGAACCATGCTGAACCGACCCTGAACCGAACCCCTAAACCAACCCTGCGGGTCGGGTCGTGTCTGAACCCGACCCATCAACTCGTTGCTACAGTAACTGTAGCAAATCCCTAACCGCACGACCCCGACCGTTCCCCTCGGCGGTTTCGAAACCGCCGCCTGCCGCAGCCGTGTCTCCCCCGCTCCCGCGCCGTTACACCTTCCTTCACCGGCCGCCATCGTCTGCTAGCCTCCGTCTCTCCACCTCCCGACCTCTTCTCTCCCGGCAACCGCCATCACCGCCACCCTATAAAACCCCTCCCGCAACCCTTCTTATCCACCGCCACCTTCATCTACCACGATCGACGAACCCCTCGACCCAGCTCGGCCACTCCTCTGCCACCACCACATCGTTCACCGCCGTCTCCTCCGCCCTCCGCCCTCCGGTACCCCGATGAACCCAACTCCCCTCCGCTCAACCCGAGCCTCACCAGCCGCGCCTCGACGAACCCCGCTGAACCCCGGCGCCTCCTCCGCCTTGACTACCAGCGCCGCCTCCAGCGAGCACAACGCCGCCACGACGACTTCAACGCCGCCTTGCCTCCCCAACGGCCACCTCTTCCTCTCCACCTCCCCGCAACGGTCGGCCGAGGCTTCCCCTATAAAACCCCGGCCTCCCCCGAACCTCACCACCAACGCCATCTCTCCACCGCCACTGCCATTTTCGGCCACCCCAACACCTTCATCCACCACGACCGACGAACCCCGCTGAACCCCGGTGCCTCCTCCACCGTGACTACCATCGCCGCCTCCGCCGAGCACATCGTCTCCACGACGACTTCAGCGCCGTCTCCGCCGAGCCTCCCCGGCGACCCCAGCAGCGGCCCGTAGAAACCCTAGCAGACGGCCGTGCCGCGTCGTGCCACCTCGCAGAAATGCGCAAATTCAGTCATCTTTGGCGCCCTGTTCATGTGAGGATCTCTCTCCTCGCTGCCTCATTTTTTGTTCCGTCTGCTGTGACGCATAGACTACGTGACCCTCTCGAACCCCGTGCAATTTGCTCGGGGTATCGCGTCATATGGCGGTCGTAAACTGCGACACAAAATCAGGAAAATAGATACCCTGATTTTCCTCGAAACTGGGTGCGCCCGGCTTGTAAATCCCCTCACCCAAAATTAGGCCTACTTTGCTTAGATAGTAAAATTAGGGCTAGTTTGAACCAATTAGAATTTAGAACACGGCATTTGATTTAACTGTACACTATTTTTATCGTGTAGCGCACCTTACCGTTGCTTCGTTAATTGAAGCACTTCACTAGCCATTGCCTATCTACAAATTTTACAACCTCATCCTAGACATGCCCGCCTACCTTTCTGACCCTTGTGTAACTTATAATCATGCTCTCTGGTGCTATATTTTAGCCGCACAATAAACGTCGCGGACGTTATTTCTGAATTCTAAATAAATCCCAACTCAGTACCCTTGTGCGTTCCAATCGAAATTGGAAACACAACCTTGACTGTTTTATGCAACCCAGATTTTATTAATATTCTATACTGTACCCTCTATGTCCCTGACACTTGTGTCCCGCCTAAATTTAATCCCATGTACTCCTAATTAATTCTAGAACATCATGCGCGTTCGATTTAATTAATTAAATCTAATTATCGTCTTTGTGCAATTTTCCAATTGTTGGGGGGCTTTTATGCAAAAATGCATTGAGGTGTCCCTACCATTGGACAATTCATAAAGAAATCTATTTTTCTCCTTCATAGGAATCTTTTCCATAATTTTCTGGATATGCAAACGCGCAACATCGCCCTTTTATTTTAATCCAATTCTTGCATTTAAACAATGTAATTGTAGCCTCCAAAACATCCTCACGCAAGCCCAAGGCCCACTCCAGGGAGAGTTGACCAAGCCCACAAATTCCTAGGTCAACCCAAACCAAAATTTTACATGTATAAATATCTCCTTCTCTTTTGTTTTTTCCAAAAATCTCAAAATCTAAATCACCCTAAACTACATTAGCCGACCCCCCATTACTGTTCTTCTTCTTCCTCCCCCTTCCTGGCCGGAGCCCCGACCTCCGGAGAAGCGACCACCACCGCCAGTAATACCCCGCTGTACCTCGCCACACCCGAGCCCCTCACCCTCATCGACTTCTCCTTCTCCTCCTCCCACCTCCGGCTAACCCGAGCCTCCGACTTTTTCGTATCCACCAGACTCGCCTGAGTACCGAGCAGAACCACCTCCACCACCTCCCTGTCATCCTCTCTCTGTTCGAGACCCTGACTCCTCCCATCGATGGCCTGCGCTGCCGCTGGGATTCTGATATCGATCACCAGCAATACCATACCATCACCATTGTCACCTCCCCTTCACCTCTGTACGCCCCCTTCCCCTTGTCGACCTTCCGCAGGAGCCGACGTCTCCTCCTCGCCAGAACTGTCGTCGATTTCCCTCACCATTACCAACACCACCAGCACAACCACCAGCCCCCGCCGTCGACTTCCTCACCTCACCTGGACTTCTCCAGACCAGCCAGGCCAGTCCCCCATCGGTTCCTCTGCTGCACCACCTTGCCACCACCACCGTTCATCCTTTTCCCCCGCCGAGCCACCCTGGCCAGCACCACCACTCCACCAGCACGACCGCCTGTCAACCGCCCCCTTCCCCTTGTCGACCTCGCCGGACCTGCACAACCCGAGCCACCCCGCTCCTTGCGATCCACCAGCAGCCACCATCACCTCCCTGTGTCTCTGTCCTCCTCCTCCCCATTGCCGGATCTCTCCTCCCCGGCCTCCATGCTCACCGCCCTGAGCTCCTCCTCTCCTCATCCACCTTACTGGCCGGACTCCGGCAGTCCACCACTCACCACAGCCATCATCATCATCATTAGTATCATCATCTCACCATCACCACAACTCCTCATCATTATCATCATCAACACTTCATCATTCATATTCACCATCATCAATCATCATCATCGTCGTTGTCGTCATCGTGTCATCGTCATCTCATCATCATCCCATCATCGTCGTTGTCGTTATCGCGTCATCGTCATCTCATCATCATCCCATCATCATCATCGTTGTCGTCATTTCACCATCATCACATCTTCGTCATCTCATTATCATCCCATCATCATCGTCGTTGTCGTCATCTCACCATCATCGCATCTTCGTCATCTCATCATCATCCCTCCATCATCGTCGTTATAGTCATTACCATCGTCATCATCGTCGTCAACCTCACCGTCGTACCCGTGCGCGTACCCCGAGGTACGAACCTGTCCATCTTCTTCTTTTATGTGTGCTTGTGTGTATGCCAGTAGGATATTAGTATTACTTATTGACTGTTAGTTGACATCAGGCCCTGAGTCGGTGAACCCAAACGCGTGTACGTATATGTAAGCATACGCGTATATTATTTATTGGTATATATATTCATATATATACTTAGTACATGTATTCAATTGGTATGTATAATTGGGTGTTATATATAGAAATATATAATATGGTATATACATAAATTATAAGTAATTAAATACTATACTAAATAATAATTAGGACTATATATATCCAGTTTGTACGACCCTAGGACACCGTGGACTGCCCCGTACTTACCCTGACCATGTTGACCCTGAGAACTTGTGAATTACCTGCCTTGCATACATTAACGCACTGGCTTAGACATCTGTCAGCTGACTGTCTGATTATGTACAACACTTGAAGATATGACCATGCGTAATTCAACGCATAATTGAACATGTTAGATAACTAGTGCCACCCCTAGTATACCCCCTGAGTCCAGTATAAATGTGGTTGTGTAATGACTAATAATTTTATTGTATTATATTTATGTGTACATAGGATATTGGATTTGTTCTGCACGACTTCTGGAGCAGGTTATTGGTACATTGCAGCTTTCTTGCCAGGCAAGTATACCTTGCCATCGTACTGTTATTCATATTCTATATGTTGCATGCATCTTTATTTTCTGTCTTTAGTTCATATATTTTAATTATCGTATAAAATGCGCGCGACGGTGTCGTCGCGGTATATTTTTATTTATGTATTTGCATTGACCTTGTTTATGAGACTACCCCATTATCATGTAGCATCTTTAGGTTCATTGGCCATGACACAGTTGTTACACGAGTTGTGAGTCTCATATAGATCACGAACTGGCGTGCAGGGTTTGGCCTCCTGTACGTGTGGACCGTGCGTTAGGAATAACTGCTGTTAAAAATTTTGCATGCTAGTAGACTTAGCAGTTATTAGAGGTCTAGGGACATAGCCTATTATAGTACGGTGGTCCCATCCTTGTCCTTGTTTGGTTGCAGGATTGGACTAGGGTATTAAGAATAGGCTATGAACCAAATTGTGTCATGGATGTGACATGCTTAGAGCATGGGGGTGGGGAGAACAACAAGTACCGTATTTGAGCTCCTTTGCACTTTTCTCCTGTGCACCCGGATTTTCCGCTGGAGATACGGGTGGTGATGACCACTATATATTATATTATTATCAGGCGGGCCTCCGGCGTTTGAAAGACGATGTGCCTTTGTAGGCCCCTGGATCCCCAAAAGGGAACCATGCCAAATCCCAGTTTTCAGCCAGATAGCTCACTTGTGGGAAAAGTTGTTCTTAACTGCATTAACATAGATGGTTAGGCGACCCATTGGATATTTATTTCAGTACTTTATTGGCATGTGTTTTATGTATCTTGTTACTCTGAGGACCTGGCCCCTTCCAGGTGTATCTGTTATTGAGTATTCGTAGGAGCGCAGATTCAGATGGTTACTTATATTTCGAGGAGGTCTTCTCTTCGAGCCGTGATTGTTAGCTGGTATTCTTATATCGTGTTTGTTGTGGTGTATTTATATTGTATTTACTTTTACATTCGAGTTGGTAGTGGATTTGTCACGCCCCAGTCCCAAAATACGTAGGACTAAGAGACGTAAGCATGTCAGCCGTATGGATATGGCAACTCCAATATATGGAAACCATAACCCATACGTACGCTGTAATATGAATATCAATCCACCAGTGGTATAAAATGTATCACAAGTCACAGGGTACAATCTAAATCTCATCTACAGATAATCAATATAAATGAATAACCAGCATCTATATAACTAGATCTCAACATAAGTATATAAGGATGATAGTTGGATGAAAACAAATCCACTACCAACTCGAATGTAAGAGCAAATACAAATAAGTACAATACAACAACACCATATAAGAATACCAGCTAGCAATCCCGGGCTCGAAGAGAGGACATCCACGAATGTAAGCCCCTGATTTTTTCAAAAATATTAAAATTGGATTTTTCGCAATTTTCTGGAATTTTCTGGAATTAAAATCAGGATTTTGAATTATTACATGATTTTTAATTGATAATAAATAATATTAAAATATTATGAAAATAATGTTTTTGGGTGTAAAATGGAAAACTGGACTTAGGGTAATTTTTCTGGAATTTATTGGACCTCGGACCTATTTTTAATTACCTAAAAACTAATTAATTAATTAATACTATTATTATTATTACTATTATTATTATTATTATTATTATTAATTTTAGCCCAGCCCAGCACCCGGCCCAGCCCGCTCCCCTACCGGGTCGGGTCGGGTCTGCCCGAACCCGACCCGCACCCGCCCCCGACTCGTTAGCTGACCCAGCCCACTCCCCCGCAGACCCGGTACTCCCCCCCCCTCGCGTCCGGCGTCGCCGCCCGCGGCTACGCACCCCGTCCCGCTCGCCCACGTCGACCGCCCTGCACGCCCCCCCCGCCTATTTAATCCCCCTTCTCCGGCAGCTATCCCAACTCCTCCCCGCTCCTCACCGCAGCGCCGCCGGACCCGCCTCCGTCCGCCGCTCCCTCGCCGCACAGCCGCCTCCCCGCTGCAGCGCCGCGTCGCCTCGCCCAGCCGCCACCCGAGCCACCACCGGTTCCGGCCTCCCCCGAGCCGCAGCAGTAGCAGCAGGCCTCCCCGCCTGAGCCGGACTCCGGCGCCGTCCCGCCCGCCAGCGCATCCGCCTCGCCCCGGCGAGCCGTCCAGCCCCCCCTCCGGTGCTCCTCCGGCCGGGCCCCACCGCAGTCTCGCCGGAATCCTCTGAAAACCTAACCCTAAATCCCCAATTCTTCGTATCGGCGTGTCGGACACGACACGGACACGAGAAAACCCCGGTTTCTCGAGCCCAGTTCAGGTACGTGTAACTTTCACCTCGTAGCTCCGATTTTAATTCTGTAAATTGCGTTGTGAAGCCTGTATGACCCTCTCGGTGTCCGGATAAACCGCTCGGGGCATCGCGTCCTGTGGTGATCACACACCGCGATCCAAAAACAGGAAAAACCAGACCCTGTTTCACCCCGAAACTGGGTACGCCCCGCCAAACGGGACGACTTGGTCGCGCGCGGTCTTCACAGATACGTTGATACGGACGTGTGGGATTTCGGAAAAGTTGATTCGGGTGTGCGTGCCCACCGGGATCAGCGCGTATCCGCGGACACCGCCCCGTATCCGCCTTTTCTGCAATTTGTCCTAACTTTTTGTACACTCGTCAGATCGAGACAAAACTTATGCCATCGGACTTGTAGCGATACGCTGGTCCTGTGGGTCAAGTTTGGCTCGATTCTGAGAACGTTGACGAAATCGCGTGTCGTGGGCCCCACAGGCCCCGCTCGACGGGCAATTTTGTGATCGGCTCATCGGAATCCAAATCTGGAAGTTCCGTTGGGTTCGTATCATCGTTTCTGACCTGTTGACACTAAGTTTGGTAAATTTGGAGACCTTTGACCCTGACACATTTTTCGGTGCAAAGCGGGCCCACATGCGGACCCCGTTTTGACCCGAAATTGCCGTTTTTGCCCTTGTCTCCAAATTGGACTCAAGGACAGGCGTTTCTAGCTATTTGATATCTTCTGAGCACGATGGTAATGTTTATTTCAGCATCCAGAGTCATTTCTGGAAATTTCTCGAGAACATAACTATAATTGGATCCAAACATCAGGCAAGTACCTGCACTTCAAGTTTAATCTTTATATTGTGATAATTAATTTCTTTGCTCTACTAGTAATATTGATGTTTACACGTAGTATTAGAACACTGGATTTCATGTCTTGAATACTGGATTTTTATGTCTTGCTTTTAGTGACGGGTGGGAGAATACTAGAAGGCATGTAGTTTACCTTTCCCCCTGCCGTGTTTAATAGCTGTTGGTACGCGACTGTACCCTCAGCCGAATCTTGATTATTCCTGTTTAATAGCCGTTTATGATGGCCGGATTAGCCTTATAAACCCCTACATGCCAACTATGTATTCTAAAATAAACACAAGTTCACGTACATAGTTCTTGCCTTGTTGTAGTTCTTGTTGTCTTGTTACAGTTACATTTTCTGTCACATTTATTCCTGTTTTACTCATATTTCTGGTTTGTAACAATTAACTATATTTTACTTCTAGTCCTGATTTATAGCATTATTTCTCTGTTAATCTCGTTACTTACTTACGCATATTCTCACATGCTGCTTAGTCAGTTATTTTCTACCTGTCACAAATATTTAGTTTAAATCTTGTTGTGCATTGTGTACTTTGCTCCTTTTCTGACTGGATTCGTTGATTTACGCGATGATGAGGACTTTGCCCCTACATATTATGGCCCCTATGAGGGAACAGATGACACTTATGAGGAGCCAGTTCCCACGCAGGAGACTACTTCTGCAGAGTAGTTAGCAGTAGCTTTTATTTATGCTCTTTTATCTTAGTAACCGGGTTTGTTCACGATTTCATTTCTGGATTCTGTACTAAACATTTGAGATGTTGTCACATTTATTTTATTGAAATCTTAGCATTCTTTTCCTGTCATTCTTCCTTGCCTATTTAATTATTGTGAATGAGCTAGATTATTTTAACTGTGGATATGCCCTAAACAGCGTACTACCGCCGACTCTGCGGCGTAGGCTGGTCGTACCCACGTACTCGTGCCCGAATATCCGGGTGAGGGTCGTGACAACGAAACATATATAACCATCCAAATCTGCGCTCCTGCAAATACTCAAGAACAGATACACCTGGCAGAGGACAAGGTCCTCAGAGGGATGTAACAAGATACAGAAAGCGAGCCAACTTGAATACAGTAAACATGCATATAATTTGAAAATAAATAAGTACGCTATACAAGACAATCTATATAAATGCAAATGAGGACAACTTTTTGACGTATGGGCAAGGGTAGACTACTCGATCTACCTCACAACTCACACACACGTCAATGGACATCAGAAATTGACAGACCGCAGGGGTAGCGACCAGCGAGACTCCAGAAATTGACATACCACGGGGGTAGCGACCAGCGCGACACACGCTCGTAGTGCGAACTATATACTACGGTTTACCAGAGTGGTTAAAAGCCCATACGCCTAATGATTGTCCTCTATGATACTAAGTGTCAAGTGTGTGTCAACATATCTAATATATAGTAATGACTGAAAGGAACTATACATGCAATAAATAAACATAAGTGAAATAAATATACAGAAATATACTAAGCATGCAAAATACTGTAAGCAATTTGGCAAGGTATCTTGCCTGGTAAGAAAGCTGCAAGGTGTACTGTCCAGAAGTCAAACGCACAGGATCAAAAGCTATGGCCACAGAACAAATATCTCTGGATGCTGAAATAAACATCACCAACATTCCCAGAATAAGCAAAATAGCTAAAAAGTACTTCCCTTTCGTCCAATTTGGACACAGGGGCAAAACGGTAATTTCGGGTAAAAGTGGGGTCCACATGTAGCCCATTTTGCACCGAAAAGCGTGCCAAGGGTAACAGTCTCTAAATGGGATAAACTATAGGTCAAACAATTCTAAATGTCAATATGAACCCAACGGTATGTCCAAATGTGGATTCTGATGGACCGAACATAATTTTGTCCAAAAAGTCAATTGTGGGGCCCGCCAATTGGCGATTTGGTCAACCGTCTCAGAATTGCGTAAAATTTGGGTCACAGGACCAGCGCATTACCACGAGTCTAGTGGCGTAAGTTTTGTCATAATCTGACAAGCGTGCACAAAATACGCGCGAGTTTCACAAAAGTTGCGACACGGGGTGTGTCCGCGGATACGGCCTGATTCCGGCGCGTACACGCGTCCGAATCAACTTCCACAAATTTTTACGTGTCCGGTTACGCTGCGTGCACCGTTCAGTACACTTGGTACACGGCGGGACGGTCCCGTTTGGCGGGGCGCGCTCCGTTTTCCAACTTTTAAAAATCTGAAAAAAGTGAGGTCGCAGGATTTTGTGACGAATTTAATTCTGTCCACAACAGCTAATAATCTAGAGTTATTTAACAAAAAATAAACTAGGTCAAGTGTTCTACACATATAAAAAAGAATTACTGAATTCGGATCTCTGTGGTGGGAGATATGAACTCGGCAACATGGGTGGTCACCGCAGTTTTCTGCGATCTCAGAATTGGGTCTGTTTGCGCCAACTTGGGCGCTATTTTCGCCTATGGGTACACGTTGTTTGAGGTCTGCTATCATACAAATATGAGAGAGGGTTAAGGGGTGAGCATACCGGTGAAGATGGAACGGCGTTTGGTTGAGCGAGTCGACGGAAAGCAACTCCGGAATGAAGGCACCTCGTGTGGGAATCTGCAGAGCGTGAGGTCGGGGTCGTCGGGAATGGTTTGGACGGCCTGACGGGGTTCTCTGGCTGCGGTGGCGGCTCTAGATGAGAAGAGGGGGTATAGAGATTTTAGGTTAGGGTTTTATGAAATTATATATATATATATATATATATATATATATATATATATATATATATATATATATATATATATATATATATATATAGGATAAGGAGAGAGAAGGGATGGGGGCGGTTCCGTTTACAAAGGGGGCGCTGTGTAATGTGGAATAGGCTTCTAGTTTTGCTAACTTGTTATCTCTTTTTTTTTTGCTAACGTTCTAAGTGCTACTTGGAATGCTAGCAAATTTGCTAGCTTGCTGTGCTTTATTTGCTATGCTTTAGTTGGCTGTGCTTGGCTTTAAGGTTATTAGGATTATCATTATTATTATTATTATTAGATTATTAGTTTCTTTATACTTTCTTTTCTTTTCTTTTCTTCTTCTTAAATATATATATACATATATATATTTGTATATATATACATATATATATACTCATAAGAAATTTATAGATTAGAATAATACACATCGTTAGGCTAGCAACTGCTCAAGGGGTCTCCTACATGGAATAAATTTTGAAAAATTTCTAATGGTCCCATAAATCCTCTAAGTGCCCGAACACCTAAAATTAAAATTATTAAAAATCTATTTATCCTATTTAGCCCTAATTACTACAACTTAATTAATAATTAATAAATAAAAGGGTATATACGATTTTTAGGAAGGGGGTTTTACAGGATTTTTTCCATCCAACAATTATCTTCAGATACTTTGTGTCTAGATCTAGTTCATAGATATTGGTTATTTATTTATAATTGATTTTCGTGGATGAGATTTAGATTATACCCTGTGACTTGTGACATATGTTATACCACTGTGGATTTGATATTCATATTACAGCGTACGTATGGGTTTGGTTTCCATATATTGGAGTTGCCATATCCATACGGCTGGCATGCTTACGTGTCCTAGTCCTACATATTTTTGGGATTGGGGAGTGACCCGGCTAAACGGGATAACTTGGTCGTGTGTGGACTTCACCGAAAGGTGCGCGCCGTTAATACAGACGTGTGGGATTTCGCGAAAGTTGATTTGGATGTGCGTGCACACCGAAATCAACGTGTATCCGTCGACAACACCCCGTATCGGTCCTGTTCTGGAATTTGTTGTAACTTCGTGTACGCATGTCATATCGAAACTAAACTTGCACCATCAAACTCGTAGCAATACGCTGGTCCTGTGACCCAAGTTTGGTTCGATTCTGAGAACGTTGACAAAATCGCGTATCGTGGGCCCCACGGCTCCACTTGACGGACGATTTTGTGATCGGCTCATCGGAATTCAGTTCTGGATGTTCTGTTGGGTTCGTATCATCGTTCTGGACTTATAGACACTAAGTTTGACAAATTTGGAGAACATTGTCTCTGACACATTTTTCGGTGCGAAGCGGGCCACATGTGGACCCCGCTTTGACCAGAAACTGTCACTTTTGCCCCTGTGTCCAAATTGGACTCATGGACAGGCAATTCTAGCTATTTGATATTTTTTGAACCTGATGGTAATATTTATTTCAGCAACCGGAGGACTACCTGCAAATTCCGCTGATACCAGAGCAGCAGTTGGAGTCAGAACCCCAGGCAAGTGTACCTTGTCATACTTGCAGCATTTGTTTATACTATTCTCTTGATTTATTACTGTAATATCTCTATTCAACCTAAGACCGTGTGACATTACTTAACGTCCAAATAATATTCGGGTGTCAACACTGTACGCGAAGTTGTGTAATGTCACCTAGACAAGGATATCGAGACCCTATACATTCTCATGCTTGCCTTATCAAGTACGTCATACCTCAGGACACCTGACACTAATCATGAGACAGAATATTCCTGAGATATTCATGGTGATTCTGTATAGGCTACATGATTCGTGACATATACTTTATTCATATGCTTAGCTATCATTATGACTCACTGCATCAGTTAGAGGTCATGATCTTGCGTGTCATGGACATGGGTCGTGTGATTACATTGGGTGGGGAGAGACACATATGCTACAGGTTGATTATATTATGATGGTGTCATAGTCTCTCTTCGAGCTAGACAACTATATGATATCACTGCTACCGGCTCCCCGACACCGAGCTTGTAGTGGTCTCAGCCTGAGTTCTAGTTATGCTCTCATCTTGCATATCACTTAGATGGTTATATAGTTTACCCTATTAATTTATTTATTATTGTATTGTATTTATTATGGCTTGAGTTATTCTTGTACCTTGCTATGTCCCCTGAGGACCTGGATCCGGATTATGTCCCCAGGAATAGCAGAGGAGATCTATCCCGAAGTATACGGCACAGGAGCATTAGCAGTAGCAGAAGCAGGAGCAGGTGCATACACTGGAGCAGTACCAGAAATCAAGGACGAGGTAATTGCCGAGGATTTCTCCTGAGTATATGCTTTATCCATACTCAGTACTTGCTGTTGTTATACTCTTTGTTTCTTGTCTATTGAACCATTGTATGAAACTCATTATTGGGTTGTTCTCTGAGTTATGTTTTATTGAGACTTGATATTGCTTTATATTTCTAATATTGATTTATTCATTTTTGTGGATGAGATTAGTATATTAGACCCTTATTGTTGTATTATAGCTTAAGTACACCCTGATGGGTCCATTAAATTAGGTTTGCCCATTGGTGTGTGTTGCTGGCCATTGCCACGTGTCTAGTCCCTCGATATTTTGGGACTGGGGCGTGAGATGAGATACCATATTGCTCCTCCGTTTGGAGTTGAGATGATTGACATGTACCATATTATATTGTTGAGATGTTAGATAGTTAGAAATGTCCAAGATATCGTTCTACCACCGATTCTACGGTATAGGCTGGGCGTAATCACGTACTCGTGCCCGAATATTCTGGTGCGGGTCGTGACAGCTTCAGTTTCTTGTCACACCTATATGGAGTATCGATCCCTGGAAGATCCTAATATCCATAGTGTGTGAGCATTTTTTACGTAGTGAGCTTGTGATAGAGCAAGCCCAGCTTTCGTCCGAATAATCTTAATCCCAATGATGACATCTGCATCTCCCATGTCCTTCATACTAAATTTAGACGATAGGAACATCTTTGTTCTAGTGACACATTCTTCATCCGTGCATAGGATTAGCATATCATCCATATAGTGACAAACGATGACACCTCTATCACCAGCGAACTTTGTGTACACACACTTATCAGTTTTGCTGACCTTGTAGCCATTTGATCTGATAACTTTGTCAAACTTTTTATGCCACAATTTAGGAGCTTGCTTCAGACCATACAGAGATTTCACCAGTTTGCATACTTTGTCTTCAAGACCTTTAACGACAAACCCTTCTGGCTGCTGCAAGTAAATCTTTTCAATCAATTCACCATTCAGAAATGTTGTCTTGACGTCCATCTGATGAATTACCATCATGTGAATAGCACCTAGAGAAATCAACATCCTGATAGTAGTCATCCGTGCAACGGGAGCATAGGTATCAAAGTATTCAATCCCATGTATCTGAGAAAATCCCTTGACCACTAGCCTGGCCTTGAACTTGTCAATAGTTTCATCTGCTTTCATCTTCTTCTTAAAGATCTACTTACATTCGATGGGTTAGGTCATTCAGGAAGATCGACTAACTTTCAAGTATTATTAGAAGTTATCGAGTCAAACTCGTCCTGGATAACCTCTTTACAGAAAATAACATCTCTGGTCTTCATTGTCTCATCATAGGTAAGCAGATCAGCTTCCACATTATAGGTAACAAAGTCTTCTCCGAAATTCTTCGGCCTCCTCACTCGCTTTGCTCTCGGCTCAGCGGGTTCTGGTTCAAATGCTGTCTCATCAATGAAAACTTCTTCTTGGACTACTTCTCTCTGAGAGATACTTGCCTCGTCCGTGCCAGTAACATTCTCCGGGACACCCCCAAGAACAACATTCTTGTGCCTAGCAAACTTGTCTTCAAAGAATTTCGTATCACGAGATTCTTTGATATGATTAGATTTGATATTAAGGAACCTCTGAGCATTACTCTTATCAGCATATCCTAGAAATATGGCCTTCGTAGTTCTCGTTGCAAGCTTCTGAATTTTGAGGTCTGGAAGCTTCACATACGCCAGACACCCCCACACTCAAATGACATTCAAGTTGGGTCTGACCTTGAACCAGAGTTCATGAGGAGTAATGTCAGATGTCGCGAATGGTACTATGTTCAGAATAAACGTAGTTGTAAGCGCTGCTTCTTCCCAGAAGCACTTTGGAAGTCCTACTGTCAGCAACATAGAGTTTATCATCTCTGTCAGTGTCATGTTCTTCCTTTCTACTACACCATTAGATTAGAGAGAATACGGTGTAGTAGTTTCGTTGACAATTCTATGTTCTTTGCAGAACGATGCGAATTCCAAGGAACAATATTCTCTGCCTCGATCGCTTCTGAGTCTTTTGAGTTGTTGACCGGTTTGACGTTCTACTTCAGCCTTGAAGTCCTTGAACTTCTCGAATGCTTCGTCTTTTGACTTGAGAAGATATATGAACGCGTATTTTGAGAAATCATCAATGAAAGTAATGGAATACTTCATTCCGGCTTTTGTGGAGAATTGCTTGAAATCGCATATATTTTAGTGTACCAACTCTAGAAGATCTGTGCTTCGGTTGATTCTTTTGAATGGCTTCCTGACGATCTTCGTCTGTGCACAGACTTCAAATTTCTCCACCTTCTTACCCCCATATTTGGAGATAAGGCCTAGACTAGACATCTTGTTAATGCGTTTACAATGCACATGTCCTAGTCTATTATGTCACAACTCAAGAGAATAACCAGAAGTAGAGACTGCATTGATATAAACAAAAGGAGTTACAAGCTGTAGTTTAAATATCCCTTCGGTACATAAAGCTTTTTCGAAGTTTGTTCCTTTGTAGGAATCACCATCTGACCGGCATTGATATCCATCCTCAGGCCCGCCTTGCACAACAGACTCCCATAAACCAGATTCTTAGTGATCATTGGTACGTGCTTCACATTCTCCAGTGTAAGTGACTTTCCAGAAGTCAACTTCAGCACTAACGTCCCGATCCCCAGTACTGCAACTTGAGACTTATCCGCCATCGAGACTTTCTCAGAGGTAGGCTCATACTTGGCGAACAACTCCTTCTTAGAACACACATGGCAAGATGCACCAGTGCCCACCCACCAGTTAGTGTCCATGCCATGTGACTCAACCTGCGCAATCATAGCAACTAGGTTAAGCTCACCTTGCTCTTTCTGTTTAGGCTTCGACCTAAAGTCGTTCTTCTAGTGACCCTTCTTGCCACAGTTGTAGCATGTCACATCAGTCTTCAACTTTGTCTTGAACTGAGCCGACTTTACCTTCAACTGGTTGAAGTCCTTCTTCTTCTTCTTATAGGAAAATTTTTGCTTCTCTTTAGAGTCACTAGCATGTACCATGTTGGTCTTAGACAACTGCTTGGACAATGAGTCCAACTTCAGTTGGCCCCTGGCTTCATCTTCAATGTAAATCAAGTGAAGAAGATCTTCGAGCTAGATCTCCATCTTTTTATGGTACATGTCAGTCTTGAACCTGATCCAGCCTGGAGGAAGTTTGGTGACGATGGCCCCCACCATAAATTTTTCTTTCTGCTTTATGCCCTCTTCCTCCAGTTTCTGTCACGCCCCGATCCCGCTGGGGCCGTTCGTCCTCGCTTGGGTCCTTGCGGGACCGACCGTCCGTGCACGGGCGTGATGTCGTGCAAGCCTAAATTGCGCTTGCACAAGGCCAAAGCTTAAACAAGGGCAAGTAAGCTATTCAAGACGGAAGCAGCGACACGTATTATTGCAGAAAAGTAAAGAACAAAATGTATAAGCCCCCTTATTTTTAAAAGGGTTATTTTGGTATTTTTTAATTTATTTTAATTATTTTATTTAATTTAATAGATTATAGTAGTAATTTCTAAAACCTTATTTTAGATATATGACTGTTTGCCATGGCTTTGATATTTTGAGCAATGTACGATATTTTTTCTTCCAACAAAATTTATAATAATAATCTTAATTGAGTCTAATATAGTTGCAACATGAATGTTGCATTTATTTGATCTCCCTCATTCTCCAAAAATATTGACGAACATCTAGAATTTACGGTTACCGTAAATTTTTTTCTTTTGACTAGAACTTGACCCAAACACAACCTAAACATATGTAGGCATATAGTGCACCTAAATATCCCCATGTATATATATATATATATATATATATATATATATATATATATATATATATATATATATGATATTTAAATTGATTTATTCTTATTTATAGGAGTTCTATCTATAGAAAGTGGTATAGGTGGTATCCTAGTTGGCAAATAACTGCCTAACCAATTCCCTAACCAACCAAACCTTATCCAATCCTAACCATAACAACCAACCCTACCCTCTCATTTTTGGCCAAGAGCATCCCCCCTTGGCCGAACCTCATTAGCATTAGGAAAATCCCCTCTTATATTTAAATCTATTTGAAAATGCCATATATATATCAACTTATCACCAAACCCTGACCCTAATCATATCAAATCCCTTTCTCATAGCTATCCGACTCCCCCCCCTCTCCCTCACATGTGAAAACTGTCCCATTGCTATCTCATCCTCACAACATCATCTCCTTCACCAAAAATTCTCTTCTCTCTTCCAAAAGCTCCAATTTTTATCATCCTTCTACCATCTCTCCATCCCAACACCATTAAACCTTCAAGAAGAACCCCATCTTCCCCATAAATATATCAAGAACCATTTTTTATCATCAATAACCCATCACGAAGGGAGTAGCAAGCCAAGCACAAGCAAGGAGGAGTGTTTCTTGGACAAGAAGAAGCACCATCATCCAATCCTCCAAATTTTTCGGTAAATCTTAAATCCTTCTTTCTCAAATCCCATGGCATTATACTTTTAGGTTATGTAAAATTATTGAATTAGAACTCATATCTTTCACCTTGTTCTCATATTAGAAAATATAGATTTTTCATGATAGTTTGGTGATAATTCGCTTGTCGGTAAAACTAGTTTAAGACTTTTAATGGGATTACTTGAGGGAATTATTATTAATTATTAAAAATGAATTAATAGGTGTTTAATTGCTAGAAAATAAGTATTTTTAAATTTATTTATTTTTTATTTTAATGTCAAATATGAACCCTATAATTAAGGGCCACTAGCCTAGGTTTTCGGGTGACCTTATAGCATTGTTTGGCTAGTAAATAGAGTTTTGGAAGGAATAAAGAGGTAAATATTTTTTGAGATTAGATCAGAATATAATATTATATAAAATAATTTTCATAAATATAAACTATATTAATAGACTGGCAATATCTCGAACAAGTTTCAGACAAAACTAGTCAACCTAAAGTGGCCAAAATCTTAAAATATGTTAATTTTGTCAAATCTGAAATTTATTGCTAAAAATTTATATAAATTATGTTTAAATCTGGAATATATGATTTATTATAATTTATGTTCATGTCCTTTAATTGGGGACTTAAACTTAAATTTTGGAAGTCAAAAATCAAGAAACTAGGTTCCGATACCATGTAAAAGTAAGCAAAGTTGTTAGAAATAATAACGGGCTTGGTTTTGTATGACATCGAAGAAATTATAGAATTAAGTTATAATTACATAAATTCATGATTGGACCCTTAAGTATTTAATTGGTGTTTAGGTCAATTGAATTCCGAATGAGTGGACGCGGGATCATCTTTACCACCACTGACTGCAGAACCAGGCAAGTGTACCTTGCCAAGATGTTTGCACTTCTAAATTATTTATTTGATATTATTTATGCATTAGACATTATATTTGTGTGACTTGGTTGATGTACTTTTTGAGCCTAGGGCCGTCATACGATACTTTGTGTCCGAACAAGATTCGGGTACCGACATCCTCTGCGGAGTCGAGCAGCGTAGTCAGAGAGTCATCTTTACGAACCCCTGTTGGTGTAAACATTATTTGCACATCCACCCATAGGACACTTGACACGATATTCATGTGGCAGAGTCTTTCTCGACTTGTTTGTGGTACTTGGACTATGGATAGGACTACCGGATGCATGCTATAGTGATAATTATAGTTATACATATTGACTATGACTTGTGTTGATAGTTAGAGGTCATGATCTTGCGTGTCTTGATTGAGACCCGAGGTTACATTGGGTAGGAAGAGTCTTCATCGTGCTCTCGGCATATTTTACTTATTATTATTTATTGTGTATTAGACTTTAGGTTCCCTATGCGGAATCTAAGGTATTATATTTATATATACAGCCTCCTCCTGGTTCCCCACACAGAGCCTTGAGTGTACTATTAGATTACGGAAGTGTCCGTTGAGATCTTCCGTGAGTACCAGCCTGGGGTACGATACCATACTCTCATTTATATATCACATAGTTGGTTGTTATAGCTTTCCCTATGTTCATAACATTATACTATTTACTTCTGGCTTGAGTGTTTATTGTACCTTGCTATGTCTCCTGAGGACCTGGATATGGATTATGTCCCCAGGTATTGACGATGAGGTTTATCCCAAAGTTTATGGGTCAGGAGCTGATATCGGAGCAGTACCAGCAGCCGAGGACGAGGTGGTATCTGAGGACTTCTCTTAAGTTCTTAGATTATCTTTATGTATGATGCCTTGTGATTCTTAGTTATGGATTTAGATATTCTCTCTCTCATTATTTTGATACGGGTTGTTCCCCGTAATATTTATTATTATAATATGATAAACAGTTTTCTTTATGGTATTGATGGTTGAGACTGGTTTATCTTTTTGCCTCTTGTTTATGAATTGGTGGATGAGATTAGATACATAGACTATGACATATATATTGCACACCATTTTAGTTGTATTACAGCTTAAATGCACTCTAAAGGGTCCATTAAATTGGGTTTGCCCATTGGAGTTGTGCTGCTGGCCATTGCCATGTGGCTAGTCCCTTGGTATTTTTGGACTGGGGCATGACACAATGGCAAAAGAAAACAAGCATCTTTATTGATATTCAAAAGTGTTACAAGCGGCGCTAAGACGAGGTTACAAATCGCTCAAGCACTCTCGAATATAATGACATTGTTCCATATATTATATCCCTTTATACAAAAGCATCTCAAAGCATAACTCGATACAGCTCAAAGCATTGACACCAGATTTCTGGGTCCTGGGGATGAGGCACGACCATCGCTTCCCCGGACAATCCAACACATGCGAACAAGCAAACACTTGGTGGGTTAGCACTTTGGAGAAAGTACCGGTGAGTATAAATCAACGAACAAAAGCAACACTTCCTGAAACCAACACTAAGTAAGCATGTGGCAAAACATTACATTACTAGTGATATTGCTAATTTTATCTAGGTTCATTTCATGCAGCACAGGATTAGCGTCAGTTTACTTCTTTTGAAAATATAGCTTTGAAAATAGTTTGCATATTCAAACATTTAAGCATACAATCGGGACAGTGTACTATCGTGCACTACGCAGCATGTATCGTGCACCATATTTGATCTCTTATGAACAAAAGTTATCTCTAGTGGACTGTTCATCTCAAATCAAGACAAGTGCATCAAGTGGACTATCCTTCTTTCAAGCAAACAAGATGAAATATCTATATGATTTTGGTCTATGAGAAACTCATGATCAATAGCGATAATCCAGCTAACTAATGACTCTTTTAACTGATGCTATTAGCAGCTGTGACTCAAGGTTGCTCTTCACTAACATAATAGCAGTCGGGACCAAGGTTCAGCTCTACACTAATAGCCATTGTCCAACCGATATGAATGCATGAAATACTATCAGATAAACTCTATGATGCAGACGAAAAGAACAAGCAAACTATATATATATATATATATATATATATATATACTCTTCGTGTTTTTTACCCCTTGTCGAACGGTTATCCCTGCAGCAGACATACAAGTTAGCAATAATTGCATAAACATATATGTTATATTTCTTGTCCGTCTCTGCATCAAATAATTAGGTATGCAAGAAGGCTAACCTAACATGTGCCCTAACTACATGATGGTCCATGGGTAGCCCCATGATTAGCAGCGGTGACTAAAGGTTCAGCTCTTTACTAGCACGCGCATGTGTTGGTAGTTGTGACTCAAGGTTCAGCTCTTCACCAACACACACGAATACTAGCAGCTGTGACATCATGGGTTCCACACAACACTAATAGACACATTACCCCACTAGACCTCGTAGGACCGTATCCTCAAGGTGAAACAAAAATCTCTTCCGGACAGAGCGATTCCCAGTTCCCCAGGAACCGTTTGAGAGATAAGACCTTGTGCACAAGTTTTCCGAGACTAATGTAATAACATGAATCATCGATAATGCAAGCAAACAAATGATCAAGCAAAACATATTTGGTCAAGCAAAACACATATTTTACACAACTAATAGCACACCCCACTAGATCACAAGGATCGTACGTCAGGGTGCACTATTAGTCTCTGCTTATACGAATCAAAGACTTATAACATTTCGATATAGCAAAACAGGCAAGCAAAATATATATTAGTAAGCACGATATCGATTTCATAACAAATAACATGCAATATCTATCTCTTTTAGTATGATAGCGAACAGGCGAAAAAACTCTATGTATGCAAGCATGATAGTAGTTCTTCTCTCTTTTTACTAAAGCATGGAATTCTACTCTTACTTAGCATATGACAAAGGGACTTGTTCAAGCAATTTCTTTTACTTAACTTTTAGCATGACAATGGTTCGTTTGATAGCGGTGTCAGTGTAACTAAGCATGCAATTTTTTTTCTATCTTGACTTAGCATAGCAAGGTTCTATCTCTTTTTAGACAAGCATACAAGTTCTTTGTTAAGCAAGCAGGTTCTCGTTCTATCATTCTCAATGCGAACATTATCTTATTAAGCAAACAAGTATTTCAAAAACTCAGATTTATTATTAAGGCGTGCAAGAATCAGAGAATAAAGTTCTGCCCACTCACTTAGATCAATCGTATTGTGTTTCGATCGAAAACTCTCCGAGAAGGCTTCTGCTCGAGCAAGCAAAGCAATATCACCTGTACATAGTGCCTACGCGGAGTAGGGCACTACAGTTTCTACTGCATCTTCAGAAGTTCCTTAACTTGTGGTAACATCACCTTCTCGTCCTCAAATTGTAAAGTGAAGAACTTCTTGACGAGATAGATTTTAGACATTTTCTCGTCAGTTTTATAGTGCTTCTCAAGAGATTCTCAGATATCTCTTGCCTTCTCCTTCTTGCTGTAGGACTCTGCCATTGAGTCATCCATAGCATTGATAATCAACAACCCGCAGAGGTCGTTATCTTCCTTCCACTTGGAGTGCAAGTCCTGCGCCACACAAACTGCAAGCTCTCCTCCATCTTTAGAAATGGTAGGTTTAGGATCAACCAACACATAAGCAACTTTGACAAGACGAAGATTGAAGAAGAACTTCCTCTTCCAAATGTTGTAGTGTTCGCCATCAAACTTCTCAAGCTTGTAAAAGCTAGTATCGAGAAAGTTTGAGCGGTTGTCCATTCTAACTCGGATCTTGCCTTAAGATTGTTATTCCCGAAGTCAGATCAAAGAAGAAGAGGTAGCCACAAAGTAGAGACTCACACAAGAGTTCGTCTCTACAAACTCCAGAAGAGAAGTTTGTGCACTGAGATTCACACAAGAGTTTCTCTATAGTGACACACAACCCCCACAGAAGCACTAAACTAGGAATATGTTACAAACTGACAACCCAAATAAAATATAAATACAACAAGAATAAGAAAACTGTTTTTCTTTTTACGTTCGCAGACGCTATACCGAGAAGAACGGAAACAAGAAAAGAAATACAAAGAAGAAAACTCATGTTGGGGTGATCAAAACCACCAGAGTCAAAAAAAGATTCGCGCTATACAACGATCTGCTCCCAGGATCCATCAAGTTCATACGAGAACTTCTGGATCGCTCTTGGTCACATTCAGATCACTCAGAAGATTTCTTTGGAATGATGCTAACTGTTGTCGCAGGTCCTGCTGGTGCTATCGGTTTCTCTCTCTCTTAATTTTTTCAACTCACCAAATGAAAGAGGAGATCCTCTATTTAGGATTTTACTTTCCATGCGGCCTGAGAAAAAAATTAGGTCGTATGCGCCGCTATACTGCACAGAGCAGACAGCGCCGTCAGGTGCCGAAAGCTGCAGCCGCGTGGCACATAGAGCCACGAGCCGCCTGCACTGCCTGCACGCTGTACTACAGAGAGCAGACATTGCCACATGTGCCGAAAGATTGCATCCGCGTGGTACAAAGAACCACGCGCCGCTTGTGCCGTACCGAGCCGCCAACATCAGTCCCTATCCCCTCCGTACTTGACTCGCTCAAGCCAACTTGCTGATTGCATAGCGCCTGATCGCATGCCCTCCTGGCCGCATGGGCGCTTGGCCACATGGGCACCTGACCGCATGGCCCCTGGCCGCATGCGCCCGAGCAAGCAACCGTGCATGTAACTTACTATTGCTGACGTGCTAAGTGCGCCAACAAAGTGCCACTTTGTGCCCTTGAGTTTGAGTCGCGGGACTTAGCTCCTAAGGAAACATTTCCAAAGGTGGTGACAAAATAAAGTGTCATATGGGGTTCATACTTAATCTCTCTAGGAAAGTCAACCCACATGGGCCACCAACCCATGTGCATATACCAATACTAAGCAAAGCTGTATATTGAGATATACACATTGATGGTTTTCCAATGTGGAACTAAAACTCCCAAAGCAAAGTAAAAAACACCAACAACTCTCCTCCCAGTCCCTCTCGAAGGACTCTATGACTCCCTCTCTTCCCTCCTCTCCCCCCGTTCTGACCGCTTCCTCGACCGTGACATCCGTGACTTCGTCGGTGACCTCATCTCTACGAGGAGGGAGCTCGCAAAGAAGATATATGCAAAGGGGGTTGTGGCGGTGGTATCGAATCTGGCGGAGGGGTCAGGTTTTTGAGGGAGGAGATGGTCGTCGAAAGGGTGAAGGAGGCGGCAAGGATGATGTGGCAGTGGTGGCGGATCTTCGACTCCCTCTCTTCCCAATGAATCAAACTCACACAAGGAGGAAACTAGTGGCTAAGATGAGGTGGCGGTACTGCTCGTCGTTGTGGAGGAAACTAGTGGCGGGATTCAGAGCGAGGTCGGAGGACGAGTCCTCGAGAATGACTAGGGCTTTGTGTGCCATATCACGGTCGGAGATGAAGATTGTGGTGAGAGCACCGAGTTGGAGGGTGACAATTGGGTTGTACTTGCAGTGGATGTCTTTGAGGGAGGGGGTGGTTGTGGTGGTGCACGACTAGGTTATCGTTAGTTTTTTTTGTGTTGCGTGTTCAAAAGTCGGTTAATGTAGTAAGTTATTTCGTGTTTCAAGGAATCTACTTGCAGTCAAAAGTTATTTAAGTTAAAAGGTCTGATAATTCATAATATTTAGTTTATAAACAATCATATTTCTCTTCATCTCACATATAAATATATCCACTATTATAATACGACTTAAAAAAGGCTAAAAAAATGAGCGTTCTAAGCCAAATGTATATCCTAAATTATTAATATATTTTTTATAACTATAATATATGTTATATTCTCACGTAGTTGGGGACGAAAAAAATAAAGAGAAAATTTGACTTACCCTCCACTTTATTTATCATATTTTACGGTGCACCCCACTAATTTCATAATGTATAAGTCTTCACACTTTTGACGAAATTCGTCAATGAGTGACGGTTGTCACTACCCCATTTCCAGGACAGGATATATTTTTTATTTTAATTTGGTAAATTGTGTATTGATCATAAATATTTGTATTAATATTTAATTAGATGCATGTATTTATTTTTATTAGTTGTTTTAGGATTTTGGCAAGTCTGAACCCATGTCAGACCCTAGTGGACCCTTGTCAAACCCAACCAACACCCTTGTCAGACTTATTTATTGGTTTAGAGTAGTTATTTATATTCTAATTAGTTAGTTGGAGTGATTAGGGTTTAGTTATAATGCATTTGGAACCCCAAACCCAAAACCTAATTAGCATGACTTGTATATGTGTATTGATGTGTTTGGGGGTGAGTATGTTTGAGTGTGTATATGTGTGGTTGTGTGTGTGTTTGTGTGTGCATATATATATATATATATATATATATATATATATATATATATATATATCAACCCACACACACATATATATGGAGGTTTGGGTATGTGAGTGTATGTATGAGAGTGTGAGGGTTTATATATATATAGATTGTGTGTGTGTGGGTTGATATATATATATATATATATATATATATATATATATATATATATATATATGTATGTATGTATGTATGTATGTATGTATGTATGTATGTATAGTGTGTGTGCGTTTATATATATATGTATGCGTGTAGTGTGTGTGAGTGTTGAGGATAGGAGTGAGTGAGTGAGATTGGAAGAAGGGAAGAGAGGAAGAGAGAGTGAGTTGAGAGATATCGAGAGAGAGTGAGACAAATAGGGAGAGGGAGAGGGAGCAGGAACTAGTAGCAGCAGCAACAGTAGGTAGTAGTAGCAGCAGCAGGTAGCAGCAGCAGCAACAGCACAATTACTGTCACGACCCGTACCCAGAAAATCGGGCATGAGTCGTGGGTACGTCCAGCCTACGCCGCAGCATCGGCGGTAGAACGCTGTCTAGGTCAACTATCTAGCTAATAATCTCACACAATCAATATATAAACCTGTCAAGATCTCAACTCCAAACGGAGGAGCAATATCATAATGATAATCACAATGTACTCAATCACGAATCTAAGCACGATAAGATAACAAAGAAGACTAACAAATCCAAAGTCTAAACAACTGCAGCTAAAAATATCACAACATCAAATAATAATAATAATACATCAATATCCAAATCATATACAATACAAGGTCTCAATCCAAAACCGAAGACAAATCCGGTGCTAGAAGCTAATAAAAATAATAACAAGGTCTTAGTGATCCCGGCTACCAACCCAGAAATCACTCATAAACTAGAAGGTCCTAGTCTGCACCATCGACAGGCTGAGGTCCATAAAACGTCGGACAACAATCCTCCGGATACGCTAGAAAAAATATGTCCAGTCAGGACTGGAGCAAGTACACCTCTAACAGCAGTTCCAGTTAAATGATAAAAACTATAAAACAGTTATAGCAAGTAGCAAGGAGAATGAAATAAAGTATGAAAC
The DNA here is from genome assembly GCA_036927795.1 of Iris macrosiphon. Lineage (NCBI taxonomy): Eukaryota > Viridiplantae > Streptophyta > Magnoliopsida > Asparagales > Iridaceae > Iris > Iris macrosiphon. The sequence continues at coordinate 64,933 of JAYESA010000794.1, forward strand.
AAGGAAATGTACATATCACTGGTGCATAAAGGTAAAGATGCATGAATATCAGAGCAAGATAGTAATAACTGTAAGATACAAGAAATCTAAACTAAGATCAAGTCTGTGCATAAGAACGTGTAGTGAGTCCAGCATAAAATACATGTAATGAGTCAAGTCCAGAAACTATAAGTGAGACCAGCAAGAAATGCAAGTGAGTCCAGACTATAAAGAATGAACTCGTGTCTTTGAAATACCTGTTTCGACATGTAAACGTCTAGGGGTAAGTACAGCTCACCGCACATTGGGTGTGCGGCTGCTATCATTCCAGATTAGACCAGAGGGGGTGATTCCTGATGATTCCAGATGGGAATATTTACATGTCTACTCGAGTATTTCTCTGTCCCGACTAGTACAAGTGAATCCAAGATCCGGCAGGTAAATTAAGTATGAGTCCAGCCAGAAACATGAGTGATGCCTGTAGTGATGCCTGTAGGTGATGCCAGTAGGTGATTCTAGAATAGAGGCCAGAAACATGAAATATACGTGTCGCAAATAAATAAATCCAAAAATACCAGTTCGTGTCGTGCCAGAAAAATTAGAGAATACTATACTAGAAACTGAATCATAATAATCATCAGATAATGAAAACTATCAGAGAATGTACTCGCCTGACTTCCTGAGCAACTGACGATCCGAACTGGTGTCGAAAGGAGCTATTGTGAAAAGCAAGGTTAAACAGGTTTCTAATGAGTTAAAAAGATATAAAATAACTAAAAATAGGCTTCTAGGGTCGTTCTAGGTCAAACGGGTCAAACCGGTGAAATCTGGGTCAAAAAGTTAACTCTGGGTCCAAAAACTCTAGGTCAAACTAGGGTGCCCCTAAAATTCTAGGTCAAAACTAGGTCATTAAGCTAATAAACCCTCAAACTCGCCTCCTTGAGATACCGGGATACCCTCGGTATCCGATACCTCAACCTAGGCTACGCACCCCACCTAAACCCGCTAAAACCTATGCTAGCACGCGTAAATATATACACATATACATATAAAAATTACTCTAATACTATTCCTAGGCAATTGCTCAAAAACTCCGCTCGAAACTCAATACCTTGGATATCTCAAGGTATTGAGATACCTCTCTAAACCCTCACTAACTACCCTTCTAACTAACTAACTATGCTTATAGTTATACACCTAGCTATATGTATAGGCTAAAAAATATATATATACAACACACAAACACACACACACACACACATATATATATATACACACACACACACACACACAAACACTCACTCACACTCACACACACACTCACATACACATACACCAACACCAACACCAACACCAACACACACTCTCACACAAACACTCACTAAAACACACTCACATATATATATAAACACACATACACACACTCATATATATATATATATATATATATATATATATATATATATACACACACACACACACACACACACACACACACAAACACTCACACGCTCACAAACACACACCTACTCTCACACACCCTCACACACACACTCTCACACACACTAACACACACACAACCTCACACACCCTAACACACACACAACATATATATGCACACACACAAATATATATATATATATATATATATATATATATATATATATATATATATATATATACAAATACACATATTTATACACACACATATATTATATACACATACATCTATAATCACACACACATGTAGATATACAAACACATATATATAAACATATATAGACACACATACATATATATATAATCATATATACATATATACACACTCTAATACACAACACACACAACTCACAAACAACGCACACAACACTCACCAACGCACGCCCAACGATCCCTACACGCACAAACACATATTTATATATAAAATATAATCCGAGAACTCTAGCATACACTCCCCAAAGCTAACCTAACGCACACATAAGTCCAAAACTAAGAAACCAAGTCGAAATGGTCGTTCGGTCATTTCGACGAACACGTGGTGTGCGGTTCGCAAAACCTCCTGAAACGCACACCAAACCTACTCGAAATTGGCCCAAAATTTACCTATGGGTTCTAAACGATGCCTAGATCCTAGAAAAAATACTAACTCATTGATTCTAGATCCGTGGCAAAAATGCGCACGCACATAGAATCGACGACGACGAAAACCCCCAAAATGCTTGAAATGCCCATTTCTCTGCGACACGACTTCACGTGTCCGAACGAAGACACGCACTAACCCTCAAGACACCCGACAATGTCTACCTAGGTCCTTCTAACCTAGGGCATCATCCAAAATTGGACCAATCTCGGATTTTACCCGAAATCGACACAAAACCTAGTGTCAAAGTCTCCAAACACAACCAAACTAGCTCCAACTTCCTCCCACGGGTAGCCTTAGAGTCTAGAAAGGTTCTAAACCACTAATTACACTATAAAAAAGTAATTACAAGAGAAAAAATCAGGCTTTACCTCTTGGGAGTTGGAATCCCAAGCCAAAGTCTCCAAAAAGCTCCAAATCCACCACACCAAGCTTCCAAGCTTCCAATCCAAGCTCCAACACCAAATCTAAGCTCTACCCACCTAGGTTAGGAGAAAATGTAGGGTTAGGGTTCACATCCATGAAGAATAGAAGAAGAAAGAGAAGAAATAGAGCACTTACTTGGATGTGGGAAGAAGAAAGGAAGAAGAAAGAGTGAAGAAGAAGAAGAAGAAGAAGAAGAAGAAGAAAAAGAAGTGGGGAGGCTCCTGCTGTGTTCGGGTCTGGGAATGGAATTAGGGGCCGGCCACTACATGTAATAAAAGGTTTCACAAAGTCCAAAAGACCAAAATGTCCTCCCCTAACTTGGGTTTTGGGTTTGGGGTTCCAAAAGCACTCAAACTAACTCATAATCTCTCCAACTAACCTATTAAAAATGTAATAATTATTCTAAACCCAAAAATAGGTCTCACAAGAGTGTTGGTTGGGTCGAACATGGGTCCACTTGTCACGCCCCGAGGCGTCCCCCGAGTCGTAACCGCCGTGCGGGCTTGGAGTTGCGCCCGCACAAGACTTTAATGATTTGTATAGCAAGCACGTATTCAGAGTACGCAGATAAATTGAAACACAGATTTGAAACATAGAAAAGTTCTCTTTATTGATAATGAACATCTATTACAAACTCCTGAACGAGTCAGCTAATATGCCGAACGGCTTACAAAAAGGTTGACTCAAAATGAGATAGCAGTCCTGTACATTACATCCTTTTATAAACTTAAAAAGATAAAGACCTCCTGGCTGGAGGATCGCTTTGCCACGGAGCTGCATTTGTGTATGAAGAGTTGCAGCTTCGGACTTCAAAATGCTTCGGGGGCGCGGTGAAGATGCGCCAACAGTTGGACTGGATCGGGTAGACGACTTCGGCTCCTCGCTCGGTTCGCCTTGGTGCGGAGAACCTGTTTCAACGAGGGTCAGCATATCGAAACATGCTGATGAAGGCGAGCTAGCCTGACTATACCAATCAACACGTTGTTTAGTAAAGCATGCATATTTTGTGGGTTTCTATCTTGCCTTAGTTCATTTACAAGTAAGCAGCAATTGAATTTACTGAAATGAACGTGCCACCGTTCGGTGGATTTTACCTGACCGTCTGAATTACCTGCACAATACTTACCATGCCTTCCCTGAAACGAAGACACAAGTTAGTATGCAACAGGTTTAAATATACACATTGAACACACGATGCACTGCAAGCCATATTCACACGATAAATACACGGGGCGTTGCAGGCATATACACACGAGGATCATTGGCTTGATGCCATAATGGACTAGTCAAGGACAAGGATAGCATGCAACGGGAAAACACGAGGAGCTCAGAAAACACGATGCGTTGTAAGTTATCCCGTCCGCACACGATTGACTATAAACACGAAGTCTGCCCAGGTCGGATCGGTGCCAGTGCCCCAGCGACCGTCCGCAGAACTTATATCCTTGTGCACAAGTTGTCCATGATCGAACACGATTATTAAGTTAACAGTTCATGCAGTTAAGGCAACACGAATACACGACAAGCAATATTGCATGATAATCAAGTATCCGTTCATGAAGTTTATTGACAAGCATAGTGAACCAAGTCTATTCTCTTTTATCTTGGTTTCTTTTATTATTACTTGGTATCGTTTGATCGGGGCAAAGAATAGTTCAAGCTTTTAGGTGTGAAGCTTGGAAGCAGGGCTAGCTAATCGGGTTGGTAGCCACTCACTTAGATTTTGGAAGGGAGAAGGAAAGAGGCGCTTCACGACTCCGCTCGTAAGCCGCCTACTGCTCGTTCACCTGCACACGAACAGCTCGATTAATACTTCTTCCTCTCTTTCCAATCTCGGAATTGAAGTGCAGTTCAATGAACGAAAACAATGAAAACCATCGAAACCGTTCAAGGAAAACAAGCAAATCCCAAAACCAACTCAAAGCACGAAAGCAACAAGCGACATCGAAAACCGAGGCAATAAAAGATAGCAGCGGAGAGGTCCCTCCTGACTCTGCCGCTAAGCCGATCCTTGGGGCGCAGTCCACTGAATATGGGAATCGATTCCGAAGAAACAAATCCATAACGAGGACGAGTTCTTAATTCAATCTATCCCGATCGAACGATACCGTCTTGTGTTTCTTAGCCGCGCTCTCCGCATCGGGAGAACGGGGCGCTACATCCTACCCAACCAATTGGAAGTTTTGTCCCGAAACTTAGGAATAATGCTTACCGTTAGGGGTTATTTCGTTGCGGGCGATGAACAGGAAGGTTCGGGCAGGAATTAATGGCATGGCCTAGATTGCCACAAGCGAGACATAACCCAAGTCTCTTACGACACTGACTGAAGGAGTGCCCACGTTTGTTGCAGTATTGACATACTTGGTTGGGATTTGTTCTGTGCTGACCACCGTTGTTTCGGCGCTTTGCAGCAGTGTTTCCTCCATCGTTGCCTTGGCGTTTGTGATTGTATGTATGCACAGCGCCGGTGAAAACGTGAGGATACTGCGGCTCGAGGGATAGGGCGTGATTCATGACTTCACGCATTGTTCCGTACTGATTATTGACTACGTGCGAATGGATGGCAGGGCGTAGTCCACCTTCAAACCTTCTAGCTCGACTCGCTGCATCAGGTAAATAGGCCCTAGCGAATTTGGAGAGTCGGTTGAATTCGGCGGAGTACTCTTTAACTGTCATCCTGCCTTGCCTCAGTTGCACGAAGTCATTTTCCATTTGACGTTGTACTGGAGGCGGTATAAACTCCTCTTCGAACGCGGCACGAAAGGTCGTCCACGAGATCGCCTCCTCTCCGTGATCAAATTGGAGAGATCGTCGATGCACGTCCCACCAATCGTGTGCGTTGAGGCGGAGCTGCAGTTGCGTGCAGGCGACGCGCTTATCTTCGGGGACCTCTAGCAGAGTGAAGTGGTCTTCAATCTCGGCTAGCCAATCTAGAGCTACCACTGGGTCCTCAGTCCCGTTGAATGGGGTATTGAAGACTTTCTTGAAATGGCCCAAGTTGAAGGCAGTCACGTCCCTCCGCCTTGGAATTTGAGGCGTCTCCACTTCAAGCACGGGCTGTTCCACCGGAGTCACTGCTGTTGCGGCGGAATGGTTGGCAGCCAAAGTCTGAACAATTTGTTGCAGGGCATCGACCTGCTTCTGTTGGACTGAGAATCGGGTCTCTAGATTACTCTCGAGCTTGGCTTAGAGAGCATCGTCTCGTTGTCATTGCGATTCTAACATTTGCATTACCCGCTCAAGCGGGTCGACTTGAGACATGCCTCGTTGGCTCCGAGAGTTTCCCGAAGTACCCGAACTGCTCTCTTGTGTTTCGATCGGTGGTTGCGCTGCAGATTGCGCTGGATCCATTCCTTCAAAAGAAGGTAAATTACATTAGGATCATAATGTATTATGGACTTATTGCATGAACGTATCTCATTTTGGCCTAGCAAGTTCAAGAGTTCTGTAAACTCCCTCAACCAAATTTCAGTATTTTAATATTATTTTTGGTTAATTAGAATCAGTGCAATTTTTAAAAATTTATTTATTGTATATTCTATTGATTGTGCACCTGTTCATTACACAATTAATTAGGGCCTCACACTAGCTGTTAACCCTAAACTAATTTTACATTCCTGTCCTAAACTTGCTAGACTACATTTTCTGTATTTTTAGCAACTCCCAGAAACCTCGTTTTATGCTTCGTTTTAGTCGCACAAATATCGTTACAAACGTACGTATTTAATTCCTATTTAATTTTCTGCTCTTTACCAACCTCTGTACCCTAGAGATTTGAGGACCAGTAGGCACCTGTTTTGCCCAACCAAAAATACGATAATATTCTACACTAATTGTATTACAATTATCGTATTGACACCGTAGAAAAATTATGACCCTAACTGCCCTTAAATAATTAGTGAACACCGTGCGCAGTATTTATTAAATAATAAATACAGTGACCCGTATCACCTGCAGAATCAGGCCCTGCATCTGCCCAGACTCATCCCCGCACTTCCCAAAACACTTCCCCAGCATTTCCCCTCAATTCTGTAAATTTTGGTAATTTTTAGAACCAGGTGATTTTTCAGACAAATTGCATAATTGCGCAATTTCTCAATTTTTGGACTTTTATGCAAATTGTGAAAAGATTAGGGTTTTTATGCAAAAATGTATGTGAGGTGGCCTAACCTCATTGGCTAGACAACCTAACACCTACATGTGGCATTATTATCCAGAAAAATCTATTAGAAAATATCCTAAATTACAAATTACTAAAATACCCAAAACTTCTACTTATTTACGAAATTGCCATTACCCTAAATCCTATATAAACCCTAAACACCCCCCCTCTCTCTCATTCCCGACTCCCCTCGGCCAGCTCCGGCGACCGCCCACCGCCGGACCACCGCCAACCCCTTCGCCCCTCCCCCGGCTACCTCCCCGTCCATCACCACCCTCTCCGGCCACCGCCTCCGCCGTGGCAAGCCACCGCAGCACCCCTCCCCTCCCTGCCCGACAGCAACTCCTCCTCTCCCCGACGCCCCTCACGGCCACCCCGACCACCGTGGACCACCGCCACCACCACCAAACACCTCGCCATCTCCTTCTCCACCGCCCTGACCTACCCCCACCGCCCCACGACGGCCTCCGCCGCCGGCAGCTCCCCCGCAAACCTCCACCACCCTCGCCCTGTCACCTTCCCCGAACTACCTCGACAGTCCCCCACCGCCCCTCCGACAGCCTCCGACCTCCGCCACCGCCCCAGACCTCTCCGCCCCGACGTCCTCCTTCGATCCCTCCGCCTGGCCGGCCGTCTCCACCGCTGCTCCGCCGCCACAAGCTGCTGCAGCTGCCACTGCTACTGCTGACTGCAGCTACTGCTGCAGTTGCAGCTCCGGCCAGCAGCCGCCGTAGCCTCGCCGGAGCTCCACCGGCGACGACGCGGGTCCCCCCCCCCCTGACGTGGCAGAAACCAACTCCAGCACAGCCAGTGACCCCCTGTCACCAGCAACCTTAAACCTGACTGCAAGATCAGGTTATCAACACTATCAGGGAGTAGGCAAGTATACCTTGCCAAGTATTGTTTAAATTCTCAATATTGTATATGCTCTTGTTTCTGTATTTTATATACAATGATTACCTGAGACTGCCTTGGGTACAGTCAGTTGATATGTTGACATTTAAAATAATATTACGGACTCACCAACAATTATGAGAGTATCCTAATATTCTCCTAGACCCTATCACGGGAACACGCAACATGGTTGCAATGCATATTGGGATGCGAGCTGCGTATTTGATTTGCTACCAATACGTGTGACCCGCACCACGGATTAGAATAATTTAGGAAATGTACGACTTGACATTTAGTTACATTGGGCGGGGAGAACAACTAAAATACGTATGGGACACCCACCTCTTTACCATGTGCCGCACTCGACGGAGTGATACGGATGATATAGATATGTATTCATGTGACCATTCTCATCGTAGATGGAAAATTGTATAGTGCCCTTGAACGGGGGCATATGTGGCATATACTAGCCTGTCACTACAGATTGGTGAATTACGTCAGCATATGTCTAGCCACACATTTCCCATACGTATTAGGTTGTCTCAAAATGCATTTCACTTAGATGGTTAGCACCCTGTATTTATTTTACTCAGTATTTTATTTATTCAGTATTTACATTACATGGCATGTCATTTTCCTGTATCTTGTTACGTCCCTCTGAGGACCTGGTTCCCTGCCAGGTTTAGCTGAGACACTCCACCCCACAGTATCTGGACCTGGACAGGAGTCTGGACATTCCCTTGAGATGGAGATAGAGGAGATGCCGTCAGAGTCTACCTGAGTACACTGGAGTTGGAGCTACATACTTTGAGGATGTTGCGCTAGATTATCTTATTTCACTTCTGCTTACTTTTTGTAGTGGGATTGTTTCCACCTGACTTCATCTGGGTTGTATATGACATTTCAGATTTAGCATCTATATATATATTCAGCACTTTCCCTGTTATTCTTGTGGATGAGATAGATTTACCTGAATTTAGACTTGTAGTATTTTAGGACAGCGTAGCACATCACTTTGGGTCCATTAAATTGGGTATTCCCTTAGTGACGTGTCAGCTGGCCAATGCCACGTGGCCTAGTTCCGTATATTTTTGGGACTGGGGCGTGACACGGTTTTAGTGGTGGCCCATGCAGGTCGAGTTAATTGCTAATAACATGATATCATGTTCAGCAAACCTGCAATAGGATAGGAATACTATGTCTCATCCACACTGACTCCATCCATAAATTTTGTATCCTGCATGATTATCATCTATTAAGTCCTTCGTACTTTTCTAAAATTTTCAAATCTTTTCAGAAATATGGACATACCCGGGGAAACTGCGATTGATGGAACTGACCAAGCAACAGACCTCTCGCCAGATGTCCAAGGGACACCAATCCCGAGAGACCAATCTCCGAGAAGGATGCTGGTCAATCCAACAACCTTGTACCTTCACCAGGATCTGACCCAAGAAGCAACACCAGTCCAGCAAGAAGGGCAACCTTCTCAGGTTCCAACACTGCAGGCGGAGATACCTTTGCCTCCACCTCCAGTTCTCGCAGCCCTGATGCCATAACTTGAGGAACAATCTCAGATGTTCCAAGCCATATTGCAGGCTCAGTGGCAACAGAATGAAGTCCTGAGACAATGCCTAATGACGGTTCTGGAGAAGACAGCTGCCCCAGTACCAGCCCCTGTCCAACCAGCTAGCACTGTTCAAGGCTTTAGCCGGATGAGCCCGAGAACTTTTAAGGGCAATGAAACTCCGGAGGAGATCTCAGACTGGATCTCCAATACGAAAATACTGCTAGAAGGTTCACAACTTCACCCTGACCTATGGATGACCGCAGTAAAGATCCTACTCCTCGGCAACGCCCATCACTGGTGGGAATCTATAGAGCGCAGTACGGGCAAGAACCATACTTGGGAGGAATTTCTGGAATATTTTAATGCAAAATATTTCCCAGCCACAGTCAGAGATGATCTGTACTCCCAGTTCCTGCATTTGGAACAAGGAAATATGACCGTCGACGCTTATGATGCAGAATTCAGTCGACTAAGTCAATTCGGTGCCATCCTAATACCAACCAAGCTGAAGAAGGCCCTAAAGTTCCATCACGGCCTTACCCCCGAACTCCAAGGGTATACGACGGCACAGTCGAGGATTTCATACGAAGAAGTTCTTTCAGAGGCAAGGATACAAGAAGCCATTGGTCGAGAAGCAAGATGTTCAAATCCAACCATATCAGCCATAGACCAGACAGGAGCAGGAGGACCAATCCGTCACCTAGAAAATCAGGCACAACACAAGACAGGGCCATATCAATACAAGGAACTTCCGACTTGTCACTATTGTGGCAGGAAAGGACATTATGCCAAAAACTGCCGAAGGAAGTATAGACTATGCTTGATATGTGGAGATAATCAACATAGGGCCAGAGACTGCCCACAACACAGAGAAGCAACACTTCGGACTGGGCAAGGACCAGCAGCACCAGCCCAGAGAATGCAACCCCCTACTAGAGGTCAGCATTCCCCAGCATCTGGAAGATTTCAGAGGGGACCACCCTTAGCCACCCAAGACATGCAGTATTACCTAGCCAGACAACAAACCATTAGACGAAGGCACGAGCAGGCCTTTGCACTAGCTGCAGTTGCAGAAGAACCGGAAGATGAAACCATTTCAGGTACCCTTATAGTTGCATTATTACCAGCAAACCGCATATTTGATTCTAGAGCTACACTGTCTTTCACATCTAGTAGTTTCGTACCCATGCAAATAGTCAGGTTTACCGGAAGAGGCATTGTTCCAGTTACCAACATTACTAAAGCATGCTAGTAGTCATATATAGTAGCGTAATGAGAACGCGATTCCCGGTACTTTCAATACCAAACTTTGACGTTGTCTTAGACATGGACTGACTAAGCCAGTACAAATACTATCCTAGACTACGGGAAGAGAAACGTCATCCTTAGACCACCAAGTTACCCATTCGGATATCAGGATTAAGCAAACACATCTAGGTAGATTGCTAGACGTTGATTGTTAGGCTCAAAACATGTGAATATAGTAATAGCTGAATACTACAGGTAGTTTCCAAATTAGATTTGATATACATGACTTATTAGGGTAGTCAGTAACTTCTAAATCTTGTGTTTTCACCTACCCGAGAAACTATCAGACTTGGAAGAAGAGGAAAACTAAGCTCGAGGTACATCAGACTCTTCGATGTGTTTGAACGCATCAAAGAAGTTGTTTACAAGATAGCATTACCTCAGACATTGGAAGAAGTACATGACGTCTTCCACATATTCCAATTAAAGAGGTACGCTCTGGATACAAGTCATGTGCTTAAATACGGACAACCTATAGTGTATATTAAGGTTGTAGAACTTAGAAAACCATACCTCTTTTGGGTCAACTAGCAACCTAGACTAGAGGTTAGAGATTATAGAATCTTGTCTTTTTGTGAATTTGAATTGTTTTGTACTTCTCACATTATAATCTAGCGTACTTATATTTGTTATACTACCTTAAATTATACTCTGCTATTATAGCCTAGTTTTGCAAGCTTATTCTTTATCAAGCTTGTTCATTAAATTATGTATTATTGGAGTACTACACTAATACATTTCAGAATCAGTGTATGACGGTCTGATCAACCATAATACACTTGGTTCGCCTTTCGCATAACTACTTTACGTGGATTGAGAGATATAGTGATTAGTAGACAGATGTACTTATCCTCTGCGCATATCGTACCAGCTACATAACTAGGCTAATACGAATATGTGAATAAGGAGTACCAGAATAGCATTTCCATCCACAACTGCCTTGACAATTCCCATTGAATTCTTTAAACGCCTTGAATCTCCATACTTCTAATCCATTACCCCCTTGAACTCTTGATTACTGTTTTCCGTCTTTCCTTATTTCGGAAAGAAGAAACCTCGTATATAGTATAAATATGAAGTGTATTGTTTCCATAGCCATTTTTATAGTTTTTGGGGAATTACCAAACCCTATTAGTAGATTATATTGCAGTTTAACGCTGTTCTTATTTGTAGAATGATTTCTGTTACCTACCTTACGTTGTATTACGTTCCTCTAGTTCATATTGCATGAAAACATCATGCACCAGGTAAATCAACCTGGAAACGTGTAGAGGATATCCGATAATGTTTCCCCGATCTATTTCCAGTTCAGGGTATGTCCAAATATTTCAAATCAATCTTCAGCTATCTATGTCCTGATATTTCAAATCAATCAATCTTTCGTTCTCATTATATGTGTATTTTTATTTCGAGGACGAAATATTCTAAGGAGGGTAGATTGTAAACTCCCTCGACCAAATTTCAGTATTTTAATATTATTTTTGGTTAATTAGAATCAGTGCAATTTTTAAAAATTTATTTATTGTATATTCTATTGATTGTGCACCTGTTCATTACACAATTAATTAGGGCCTCACACTAGCTGTTAACCCTAAACTAATTTTACATTCCTGTCCTAAACTTGCTAGACTACATTTTCTGTATTTTTAGCAACTCCCAGAAACCTCGTTTTATGCTTCGTTTTAGTCGCACAAATATCGTTACAAACGTACGTATTTAATTCCTATTTAATTTTCTGCTCTTTACCAACCTCTGTACCCTAGAGATTTGAGGACCAGTAGGCACCTGTTTTGCCCAACCAAAAATATGATAATATTCTACACTAATTGTATTACAATTATCGTATTGACACCGTAGAAAAATTATGACCCTAACTGCCCTTAAATAATTAGTGAACACCGTGCGCAGTATTTATTAAATAATAAATATGGTGACCCGTATCACCTGCAGAATCAGGCCCTGCATCTGCCCAGACTCATCCCCGCACTTCCCAAAATACTTCCCCAGCATTTCCCCTCAATTCTGTAAATTTTGGTAATTTTTAGAACCAGGTGATTTTTCAGACAAATTGCATAATTGTGCAATTTCTCAATTTTTGGACTTTTATGCAAATTGTGAAAAGATTAGGGTTTTTATGCAAAAATGTATGTGAGGTGGCCTAACCTCATTGGCTAGACAACCTAACACCTACATGTGGCATTATTATCCAGAAAAATCTATTAGAAAATATCCTAAATTACAAATTACTAAAATACCCAAAACTTCTACTTATTTACGAAATTGCCATTACCCTAAATCCTATATAAACCCTAAACACCCCCCCCTCTCTCTCATTCCCGACTCCCCTCGGCCAGCTCCGGCGACCGCCCACCGCCGGACCACCGCCAACCCCTTCGCCCCTCCCTCGGCTACCTCCCCGTCCATCACCACCCTCTCCGGCCACCGCCTCCGCCGTGGCAAGCCACCGCAGCACCCCTCCCCTCCCTGCCCGACAGCAACTCCTCCTCTCCCCGACGCCCCTCACGGCCACCCCGACCACCGTGGACCACCGCCACCACCACCAAACACCTCGTCATCTCCTTCTCCACCGCCCTGACCTACCCCCACCGCCCCACGACGGCCTCCGCCGCCGGCAGCTCCCCCGCAAACCTCCACCACCCTCGCCCTGTCACCTTCCCCGAACTACCCCGACAGTCCCCCACCGCCCCTCCGACAGCCTCCGACCTCCGCCACCGCCCCAGACCTCTCCGCCCCGACGTCCTCCTTCGATCCCTCCGCCTGGCCGGCCGTCTCCACCGCTGCTCCGCCGCCACAAGCTGCTGCAGCTGCCACTGCTACTGCTGACTGCAGCTACTGCTGCAGTTGCAGCTCCGGCCAGCAGCCGCCGTAGCCTCGCCGGAGCTCCACCGGCGACGACGCGGGTCCCCCCCCCTGACGTGGCAGAAACCAACTCCAGCACAGCCAGTGACCCCCTGTCACCAGCAACCTTAAACCTGACTGCAAGATCAGGTTATCAACACTATCAGGGAATAGGCAAGTATACCTTGCCAAGTATTGTTTAAATTCTCAATATTGTATATGCTCTTGTTTCTGTATTTCATATACAATGATTACCTGAGACTGCCTTGGGTACAGTCAGTTGATATGTTGACATTTAAAATAATATTACGGACTCACCAACAATTATGAGAGTATCCTAATATTCTCCTAGACCTTATCACGGGAACACGCAACATGGTTGCAATGCATATTGGGATGCGAGCTGCGTATTTGATTTGCTACCAATACGTGTGACCCGTACCACGGATTAGAATAATTTAGGAAATGTACGACTTGACATTTAGTTACATTGGGCGGGGAGAACAACTAAAATACGTATGGGACACCCACCTCTTTACCATGTGCCGCACTCGACGGAGTGATACGGATGATATAGATATGTATTCATGTGACCATTCTCATCGTAGATGGAAAATTGTATAGTGCCCTTGAACGGGGGCATATGTGGCATATACTAGCCTGTCACTACAGATTGGTGAATTACGTCAGCATATGTCTAGCCACACATTTCCCATACGTATTAGGTTGTCTCAAAATGCATTTCACTTAGATGGTTAGCACCCTGTATTTATTTTACTCAGTATTTTATTTATTCAGTATTTACATTACATGGCATGTCATTTTCTTGTATCTTGTTACGTCCCTCTGAGGACCTGGTTCCCTGCCAGGTTTAGCTGAGACACTCCACCCCACAGTATCTGGACCTGGACAGGAGTCTGGACATTCCCTTGAGATGGAGATAGAGGAGATGCCGTCAGAGTCTACCTGAGTACACTGGAGTTGGAGCTACATACTTTGAGGATGTTGCGCTAGATTATCTTATTTCACTTCTGCTTACTTTTTGTAGTGGGATTGTTTCCACCTGACTTCATCTGGGTTGTATATGACATTTCAGATTTAGCATCTATATATATATTCAGCACTTTCCCTGTTATTCTTGTGGATGAGATAGATTTACCTGAATTTAGACTTGTAGTATTTTAGGACAGCGTAGCACATCACTTTGGGTCCATTAAATTGGGTATTCCCTTAGTGACGTGTCAGCTGGCCAATGCCACGTGGCCTAGTTCCGTATATTTTTGGGACTGGGGCGTGACAAGTTCGCACAGGAATTTGATCGTTAAAGGAACTTTTCCAGCACGAAGTCTAAGGAACTTTGAATCCGTGCTCTGATACCACTATGTCACGCCCCGAGGCGTCCCCCGAGTCGTGACCGCCGTGCGGGCCTGGAGTTGCGCCCGCACAAGGCTTTAATGATTTGCATAGCAAGCACGTATTCAGAGTACGCAGATAAATTGAAACACAGATTTGAAACATAGAAAGTTCTCTTTATTGATAATGAACATCTATTACAAACTCCTGAACGAGTCAGCTAATATACCGAACGGCTTACAAAAAGGTTGACTCAAAATGAGATAGCAGTCCTGTACATTACATCCTTTTATAAACTTAAAAAGATAAAGACCTCCTGGCTGGAGGATCGCTTTGCCACGGAGCTGCATTTGTGTATGAAGAGTTGCAGCTTCGGACTTCAAAATGCTTCGGGGGCACGGTGAAGATGCGCCAACAGTTGGACTGGATCGGGTAGACGACTTCGGCTCCTCGCTCGGTTCGCCTTGGTGCGGAGAACCTGTTTCAACGAGGGTCAGCATATCGAAACATGCTGGTGAAGGCGAGCTAGCCTGACTATACCAATCAACACGTTGTTTAGTGAAGCATGCATATTTTGTGGGTTTCTATCTTGCCTTAGTTCATTTACAAGTAAGCAGCATATTGAATTTACTGAAATGAACGTGCCACCGTTCGGTGGATTTTACCTGACCGTCTGAATTACCTGCACAATACTTACCATGCCTTCCCTGAAACGAAGACACAAGTTAGTATGCAACAGGTTTAAATATACGCGTTGAACACACGATGCACTGCAAGCCATATTCACACGATAAACACACGGGGCGTTGCAGGCATATACACACGAGGATCATTGGCTTGATGCCATAATGGACTAGTCAAGGACAAGGATAGCATGCAACGGGAAAACACGAGGAGCTCAGAAAATATGATGCGTTGCAAGTTATCCCGTCCGCACACGATTGACTATAAATACGAAGTCTGCCCAGGTCGGATCGGTGCCAGTGCCCCAGCGACCGTCCGCAGAACTTATATCCTTGTGCACAAGTTGTCCATGATCGAACACGATTATTAAGTTAACAGTTCATGCAGTTAAGGCAACACGAATACACGACAAGCAATATTGCATGATAATCAAGTATCCGTTCATGAAGTTTATTGACAAGCATAGTGAACCAAGTCTATTCTCTTTTATCTTGGTTTCTTTTATTATTACTTGGTATCGTTTGATCGGGGCAAAGAATAGTTCAAGCTTTTAGGTGTGAAGCTTGGAAGCAGGGCTAGCTAATCGGGTTGGTAGCCACTCACTTAGATTTTGGAAGGGAGAAGGAAAGAGGCGCTTCACGACTCCGCTCGTAAGCCGCCTACTGCTCGTTCACCTGCACACGAACAGCTCGATTAATACTTCTTTCTCTCTTTCCAATCTCGGAATTGAAGTGCAGTTCAATGAACGAAAACAATGAAAACCATCGAAACCGTTCAAGGAAAACAAGCAAATCCCAAAACCAACTCAAAGCACGAAAGCAACAAGCGACATCGAAAACCGAGGCAATAAAAGATAGCAGCGGAGAGGTCCCTCCTGACTCTACCGCTAAGCCGATCCTTGGGGCGCAGTCCACTGAATATGGGAATCGATTCCGAAAAAACAAATCCATAACGAGGACGAGTTCTTAATTCAATCTATCCCGATCGAACGATACCGTCTTGTGTTTCTTAGCCGCGCTCTCCGCATCGGGAGAACGGGACGCTACACCACTAGGGTCTGACATGGGTCCAGGCTAGCCAAAACACTAAAACAATCAATGAAAAAATAATACTACCATCAATTAAATATAAATACAATTATTTATAATAAATACACAATTAACTAAATTAAAATATAAAAAAATACCCGGCTCTGGAAATGGGGTAGTGACAAGCCTATTCTCCTTAGAAAATTTTGTCCTCGAAATTTAAAGTCAATCACACTCCCTCTAGGTCAAACCCCCAACAATCACAGTCAAAAAATTCTACCTAAACAACATACAAGATCATGGTCCTACTGGTCGTGTTATCACAGTCTCAATCAAGGTCACTACACTATATACCACAGCACAATAGAAAAGTCTAACAGGTACTAATGAAGCACACCACAAGGAATGGAAAAGGACAGGAAGAAGAAAAAAGAGACAGACCTGCTAACCCGACACCCGTAGCATCGACCTCCTCGACCGTCAACACATAAGCCCTACCCTGATGGGGTATATCCCTCTGCTGATGCGGGACATGATGCTATGCGAGAGATGGCCTAGCTCCAACTCTCCGATCATGTGCTCCACCAAATGGAGGTGCAGTGGGGCAATATCGCATCTGGTGAGCAGCGGATCCACAGAACAAACACACCTTCAGCCTCCTCCTACAAACATCCCAAGTGTGTCCTGCCTTCTTGCAGTAGGCACAAGTGGGCACCCTATGATCCTGACCCTGCTGCGCTATCTTCTGCCCATAGGGACGCTTAGCCGGTCCCGTACTGCCACTCGCACTGCCTGAATCATCCCTACCTCTCTTGGACTTGAGGTCCAAGTCATCCTCTGCCCTCTGAGCGCCTCCTACTATCTGCTCGAAAGTCGCCTCGCGGTCGCTCCTAGTCAAAGACTTGACCGCCATGACCAAGCCCTTGCGAAACTTCCTCGCCTTTGCTGCATTACTCAAGCTGTAAAACCCCCTTCCCAGAAAATCGTATAAGCCCTTTATTTATTAATTATTAATTAAATTGTAGTAATTAGGTCCAAATAGGAGGAATAGATTTTTAATAATTTTTATGTTAGGTGTTCGGGCACCTAGAGGACTTGTGGGACCATCAGGAATTTTTTGGAATTTATTCCATGTAGGAGACCCCTTGAGCAGTTGTTAGCCTAACGATGTACAATACCCCATTATATAAATTTTCTTATGTGTGAAAAATATATATATATATATATAAACAAATATATATGTATATATATTTTAATTAAAGAAAGAAAGAAAGAGAAAGAATTAAATAAGTTAATAGAATATAATAATAATAATAACAATAATAACAATAACAAATCAATGATATATTCCCACTCCTTAGAATATGCAATCCCTTACAGCAGCAGCGTGGAACTCATAGCAAAATTGCTAAACTTAAAGTGACCGGCCTTTATTAATGGTAACTCGAACCCCTTCGGCGCAGACCCCAACCCGCCTCCAATTCTCTCTCTCTCTCTCTCCTAATTATATATATTATATATATATATATAGTTAGCTTCCCAAAACCCTAATCTAAAAACTCCAGACTTCCCCTTCCCATCTAGAGCCGTCACCGCAGCCAGAGAAGCCTCCCCAAGCCATCCAACCACCCCGTCGACGCCGACATCGCGGACTGCAGATTCTCACTCGAGGCATCTTCGCTCCGGCGTAATTTCCCGTTGACTCGCTCGACCAAACGCAGATCCGTTTTCATAGGTATGATCTTCCCTTAACCCTCTCCAATATCTGTTTTATAGTCAACCTCGGAAAACGTGTGCCCCTAGGTGAAAAACAGCGCCCAAGTCAGCGCGAGCAAACAGAATTCTGCAATCGCAGAAACTTGCGATGACCACCTATATTGTCGAGTTCGTATCTCCCACCACAGAGATCCGAATTCGACGATTCTTTTTTATACCTGTAGATTACATGACCTAATTTAATTTTTGTATTATAACTTTGTGCTATTAGTTGCTGTGGACCAAATTGTAGTCGTCACAAAACTGCGCGCACCCACTTTTTCTGGTTTTCTAAAAGTGGGAGATCGGAGCGCGCCCCGCCAAACGGGACCGCCCCGCCGTGTGCCAAGTATACCGAATGGTGCACGCAGCATAACGGGACACGTGAAAATTCGTGGAGACTGATTTGGACGCGTGTGCGCGCCGGAATCAGGCCGTATCCGCGAACACAATCCGTGTCGCCACTTTTGTGGAACTCGCGAGTATTTTGTGCAGGCTTGTCAGATTACGACGAAACTTGTGCCACTGGACTCGTGGTAACACGCTGGTCTTGTGACCCAATTTTCACGCATTTCTGAGACGGTTGACCAGATCGCCAATTGGCGGGCCCCACAGTTGACTTTTGGACCAAATTATGTTCGGCTCATCGGAATCCAAATTTGGACATACCGTTGGGATCGTATTGACATTTAGAATTGTTTGACCTATAGTTTGTCCCGTTTAGAGACTGTTACCCTCGGCACGCTTTTCGGTGCAAAGTGGGCCCACCTTTGGAACCCGCTTTGGCCCGGAAATGACCTTTTTGCCCCTGTGTCCAAATTGGACGTAAGGACAGGCGTTCCTAGCGGTTTGATACCTTCTGAGACTGTTGGTGATATTTATTACAGCTTTTGGAGTAGTCCCTACCGGATCCACAGATACCAGGACGACAGTTGATATTCAAACATCAGGCAAGTGTACCTTGCCAAACTCTGCAGCTTAGTTATTTATTTTCCTTGCTATATATATATTACTGTGCATGCTCAACCTAGGACCGTGTGACGTACTTAGCGTCCGATTATCAGTCGGGTGCCGACACTGTACGCAGTGTTGGGTAATGTCATCTAGATATGGACATACGTGACACTTTATCTTCTCGTACTTGTCTTACCAAGTACACTTGACCCAGGACACTGGACACTGATCATGAGACAGGATCTTCCCGAGATATTCGTGGTGATCCTGTATAGGATGCAGGACATATAGAGATACTATAATCTAGATACATTATGACTTGTGCATTAGTTATGACCCCGCGGACATGGACGTGAGACGTTATGTTCATGATTTGTGTGGTTACATTGGGTGGGGAGAGACACACAGACTACAGGCTGATCATATATATACACCCCTATTATCGTGAGGCACAAGACTCTATAGCCGAGCTTGGCCCATTACTCATTATTACTGCTGCTACCGGCTCCCCTACACAGAGCTTGTAGTATGCTTCAGCCTGAGTTCTAGTGCTGCTCTCATCTTGCATATCACTTAGCTGGTTATTTTAGTATTCCCTTATTGTTCCATCTATTGCTGGAGATACCCACAGGCTACAGGTTGATTATGTTATGCCGGCTACTCAGTCTCCCGCTGAGCTAGACCACCTCTTGATACCCCTGCTACCGGCTCCCCTTCACAGAGCTTGTAGTAGTTCCAACCTGAGTACTGTTGATATTCTCTCTTGCATTTTATACAGATGTTACATACTTACCCTGCTTATCTCATTATTTGCTGCACTGTTTATATTCTGGCTTGTATTATTTTCTGTACCTTGCTATGTCCCCTGAGGACCTGGATATGGATTTTGTCCCCAGATTTTGCAGAACAGGTTTACCCCGAGGTTTACGGGACCGCCGCAGGAGGAGCCGATCCAGGAGCTGTACCACCATCTGAGGGCGAGGTCTTAGCTGAAGACTTCTCTTGAGCATCCATGTTCATGCTCAGTTTTATTTATTATTTCAGTCTTTCTTTTCTGGTCTGTAGAACCATTGTACTAGATATTTATCGGGTTGTTCCTCGAAGTACTTTGTGAGACTTGCTGATGATTTACATTCCTTATTTATTATGTGGATCATATTTTATATCTTGTGTGGATGAGATTAGTTGTGCCATGATTGTCGTAGACTTGTTTTACAGCTTAAGTATGCCCTGATGGATCCATTATATTGAGTTGGTCTATCGGTGCGTACTGCTGGCCATTGCCACGTGTCTAGTCCCACGGTATTTTGGGACTGGGGCGTGACATGGTTTTTGTGGTGGCCTATGCAGGTCTACGACTAAATTGTTCGGTTTCAACTTAGGGATCGGACCAGCCTGCCCTAAGGATAGTATAAACTATAGGATCTCATCCATCATTTAACCATTTGTTGAACTCTATATCGAACTCGAAATTTGTTACTTGAACTGCATCCTGTATTGATTCCTCTGAGCGTTCTCATAGTTTATCTTTTGATTGCAGAGCAATGGATTCCGGGAACAGAGATGATTTTCCTTTGGAGACACCACACGACGCTGTGGTTACTTATGGAGATGAAGTGACACCAGGGGATGGTGGACGAGCATCGCAGGGTGATCAAACCGGACAGCCTAATCCAAGGTTCCGGAGAGATGACATTCCACCACCACCACAGTTCACTGCCCAGATGCCAGTATTCCCGCCAGGACAAGCCATGGACGGGCAACAAATATTCCAGATGATGTATGCTATGATGCAAGCACAGCAGCAGATTCAGCAAGAGGCCCATCGGCAGGAGGCCGAGTATCTGAGGACCAGCCTGGTATCCGCATTGGAGCAGGCTAATCCAGCAGCGAGGCGAACATCGACGGAATCTATCACCGACTTCCGTCATCTCAAGCCTCGCACATTTTCTGGTAAAGAAGGGCCAACGGAAGTTTATGAGTGGCTCACAAACATTCAGCATCAGCTGGAAGCCGCTGAACTTCCAAGAGAGAAGTGGATGACTGCAGTCATAATGCAGTTAACTGATAATGCGCACCACTGGTGGTTAGCAGAAGAAAGGAGACTTGGACAGGACAGAGTCACATGGGAAGAGTTCTCCAGACTCTTCCAAGAGATGTACATCCCGGCAGTTGCACGGTCAGAGCTCAGGGACAAGTTCAACCGCCTCATCCAGGGCAGCATGACAGTGGAAGAATACAATTCTAAATTTATTCGCCTGAGTCGCTTCGCTCCAACATTGATCTCGACAGAGGAGGAGAAAGCGGAAAAGTTCTTTGATGGGTTGAAGTTTGAGCTTCAAAGATTGATTGGTTCAGTGGCACCTACAAATTATACTGATGTTCTAGCAGCAGCACGACGCATGGAGCGCGTCACTAGAAGGGAATCGAATCTGAAGAGGCCAAACACCTCCGCACCAACCAAGGCAGCACATGGAGATTCAGTAAAATGATTCCAGAGGAGTACGCCAGATAGAGCAGCGTACAGGGCCAAATCTCTCCCTACTTGTCACTACTGCGGCAAGATAGGTCACATTGAGAGAGAATGCAGACGCAAGTTGGGACTCTGCCTAGCTTGCGGGTCCAACCAGCATCAGACCAGAGACTGTACCGAGCGCAGAGAGGGAGCACCGAGATTAGCTTTGCCTACACCACGACCAGCTTACCCAGCAGTAGGAGCACAGCAGGCAGGAGTTGGAGGCGTCAGGCCACCAGCCCCAGGAGGGAATCAGCAGAGACCACCCCTGGCACCACAGGCAGCTTTATTTCAGCAGGCCCAGCAGCAGCGAGGCCAAGCACAGGGGCGAGGACAGGCATTCACTTTAGCTGTTGAGGAGGAGGCTACAGCAGGCGAGGTCATCGCAGGTACTATTTTAGTAGCTTCATTACCTGCAGTAGCATTATTTGATTCTGGAGCATCGCATTCATTTATAGCAGCTAGCTTTGTAGCCACCCATAGAGTAGCTACCGCACCCCTCCCGAAGATGAAGAGAATTCTTACGGGAGGCGGTATTATTCCGGTTAGTGATGTCTGTAGATCATGTTCTGTAGTAGTTTGTGGAAGAGAAATGCGAGCCCAATTCCTAATATTTTCCATGCCGGATTATGATGTCGTACTTGGTATGGACTGGTTAAGTCAGTACCATGCGACTCTTGATTGCCGACTTGGGCGGGTTATATTTAGACCGCCTGGACATCCAAAATTTGAGTTTCTTCGAGGAGCAGTAGAGCAAGGAGTTCAGCCTACTCTTAGGGTACTATCTGTAGAAGGGGAGACAGGTTACCCAAGAGTCATATCAGAATTTGTGGATGTATTTCCTGATGATCTTTCAGGTTTACCGCCTGATCGGGAAATAGAATTCACAATAGACTTAACTCCAGGAGCAGAGCCAATCACTTCATCAGTTTATCGGCTAGCACCTAAGGAGTTAGTGGAGTTGAAAGAACAGGTTGATGATCTTTTGGAGAAGGGTTTCATTCGGCCCAGTGTTTCACCTTGGGGAGCACCCATCTTATTTGTGCCAAAGAAGGATGGAACAGTACGGTTGTGCATTGATTACAGGACACTAAATGCTGTAACCATCAAGAACAGATATCCCTTACCACGCATTGATGATCTATTCGATCAATTGAGTGGTGCAAGGATATTCTCGAAGATTGACCTTAGATCCGGCTATCATCAGATCAAGGTGAGGAAGGAAGACATCCCGAAGACAGCTTTCAGGACGAAGTATGGGCATTATGAGTTCTTGGTGATGCCGTTTGGTTTAACCAACGCGCCAGCAGTATTTATGAGCTTAATGAACAGGGTCTTTCATCAGTTCTTGGATAAATTCGTAGTGGTGTTCATTGATGACATTCTCATATATTCCAAGAGCCCTGAAGAGCACGAGGAGCATCTCAGAATCGTGTTAGAGACCTTGAGGCAAGAGAAGTTATATGCCAAACTCAGTAAGTGTGAGTTCTGTATGGACAAAGTGCCTTTCTTGGGGCACATCATATCAGGAGAAGGACTTTCAGTAGATCCAGAGAAGGTTGCAGCAATAGAGACTTGGCCTACACCCACATCAGTCGCAGAGGTGAGAAGTTTTCTCGGACTTGCGGGATATTACCGAAGGTTCGTAGAAAATTTCTCAAGGATTGCAGAACCAATGACAAAGCTAACACGAAAGGATCAGGAGTTTGTATGGACAGAAGACTGCCAAAAGGCTTTTGAAGAACTGAAGAGAAGATTAACAACAGCACCTGTCTTGACTCTTCCTTCAGGGTCAGGAGGTTTTGTTGTTTACAGTGATGCATCAGGCAGTGGACTAGGATGTGTTTTGATGCAACATGGCAAAGTCATTGCTTATGCGTCGAGACAGTTGAAGGTCCACGAGAAGAACTACCCGACACATGATCTGGAGCTAGCAGCAGTTATATTTGCATTGAAGATATGGAGACACTATCTTTATGGAGAGAGGGTAGAAATCTTTACTGATCACAAAAGTCTGAAGTATGTGTATACTCAGAAGGAGCTTAACATGAGACAGAGACGTTGGCTGGAACTGATGGTAGATTTTGACATCGATCTGCAGTATCATCCGGGAAAGGCGAATGTTGTTGCAGACGCACTCAGCAGGAAGCCTATGGCTTATTTCTTGACGATGCAGCCCGAGTTATTGAGAGATCTACAGGAGTTACAGATAGAGGTCGTCTTACCGGGACAGAATGGCTTGATGGCTAACCTTGAGATTCAGTCATCACTCGTGGAGAAGATTAAGGGGGCATTGCCCACCGATGCTAGATTCCGAAGACTCAAAGAAAGGACAGAAGCCGGCATGCAGACAGGACTACGCATCCACGAAGACGGGACATTGAGGTTTGGAAACCGCTTGTATGTTCCAAATGGAGAATTGAGACAGGAGTTAATGACCGAAGCACATAGCTCTATGTACTCTGTTCACCCAGGAGGAACCAAGATGTACCGAGACTTGAGACAGTATTACTGGTGGCATGGAATGAAGAGAGAGATCGCGAGATTTGTGGCCAAATGCTTAGTATGTCAACAAGTGAAGGCGGAGCACCAGAGGACAGCAGGATTATTGTAACCACTTCCGATTCCAAAGTGGAAGTGGGAGCACATCACTATGGACTTCGTCACGGGTTTTCCCAAGAGTCCAAGTGGGAGAGATGCAGTGTGGGTAATAGTGGACCGACTCACCAAGTCAGCCCATTTTATACCTTTTAGAGTGGGTCAGTCTACAGAAGCTTTAGCGGATTTATATATGAGGCAGATTGTGAGATTGCACGGCATACCAGTCAGCATTGTATCGGACAGAGATTCGCGCTTCACATCGCACTTTTGGAGGAGCATGCAAGAGAGTCTTGGTACTCGTCTGAAGTTCAGTACATCTTACCACCCGCAGACAGATGGGCAGTCAGAGCGTACTATTCAGACCTTAGAGGACATGTTGAGGGCTTGCATGTTAGATTTTGGAGGATCATGGGAGGACCATCTACATCTTGTAGAGTTTTCTTACAACAATAGCTATCAAGCGAGTATTCAGATGGCTCCGTTTGAAGCATTGTATGGGAGAAAATATAGGTCTCCTGTGTGTTGGAGTGACGTGGGAGAACGTCAGATTCTGGGGCCTGAGTTGGTGGTCAACACCGTAGAGACAGTCAAGAAGATTCAGGGACACTTGCGAGCAGCGCAAGACAGGCAGAAGCAGTGGGCAGACCTTCATCGTCGACCCTTGGAGTTCAAAGAGGGCGATCACGTCTTCTTGAGGATATCACCGACCAGAGGCACCATCCGATTCGGAGGGCGCGGCAAGTTGAGTCCAAGGTATATTGGACCATTTGACGTGCTCGAGAGAGTTGGAGAGGTGGCATATCGACTTGCGCTACCACCTTCACTGGAGGGAGTACATGACGTATTCCATGTGTCGCAGCTCAGGCGATATGTGGCAGACAGTAGTCATGTTCTCGACCATTCAGAGATCACCATTGGGCCGAGCTTGTCATACCAAGAGCAACCCGTGGGAATCCTTGATCGTCGAGAGAAGGTATTGAGGAACCAGTCTATTCCCTTGGTTCGCGTAGCATGGAGGCATGGCGCGCCAGGAGAATCAACTTGGGAGCGCGAGGACGACATGCGCAAGCGTTTCCCGAACCTATTCGCAGACCAAGGTATGAATTTGCATTGTTAATTTATATCTTATACCATCCTTGCATTCTATCGTGGCTTAATTTTAATTTCGAGGACGAAATTTTTATAAGTTGGGTAGAATGTAAAACCCCCTTCCCAGAAAATCGTATAAGCCCTTTATTTATTAATTATTAATTAAATTATAGTAATTAGGTCCAAATAGGAGGAATAGATTTTTAATAATTTTTATGTTAGGTGTTCGGGCACCTAGAGGACTTGTTGGACCATCAGGAATTTTTCGGAATTTATTCCATGTAGGAGACCCCTTGAGCAGTTGTTAGCCTAACGATGTACAATACCCCATTATATAAATTTTCTTATGTGTGAAATATATATATATATATATATATATATATATAAACAAATATATATGTATATATATTTTAATTATAGAAAGAAAGAAAGAGAAAGAATTAAATAAGTTAATAGAATATAATAATAATAATAACAATAATAACAATAACAAATCAATGATATATTCCCACTCCTTAGAATATGCAATCCCTTACAGCAGCAGCGTGGAACTCATAGCAAAATTGCTAAACTTAAAGTGACCGGCCTTTATTAATGGTAACTCGAACCCCTTCGGCGCAGACCCCAACCCGCCTCCAATTCTCTCTCTCTCTCTCCTAATTATATATATTATATATATATATAGTTAGCTCCCCAAAACCCTAATCTAAAAACTCCAGACTTCCCCTTCCCATCTAGAGCCGTCATCGCAGCCAGAGAAGCCTCCCCAAGCCATCCAACCACCCCGTCGACGCCGACATCGCGGACTGCAGATTCCCACTCGAGGCACCTTCGCTCCGGAGTAATTTCCCGTTGACTCGCTCGACCAAACGCAGATCCATTTTCATAGGTATGATCTTCCCTTAACCCTCTCCAATATCTGTTTTATAGTCAACCTCGGAAAACGTGTGCCCCTAGGTGAAAACAGCGCCCAAGTCAGCGCGAGAAGACAGAATTCTGCAATCGCAGAAACTTGCGATGACCACCTATATTGTCGAGTTCGTATCTCCCACCACAGAGATCCGAATTCAACGATTCTTTTTGATACCTGTAGATTACATGACCTAGTTTATTTTTGTATTATAACTTTGTGCTATTAGTTACTGTGGACCAAATTGTAGTCGTCACAAAACTGCGCGCACCCACTTTTTCTGGTTTTCTAAAAGTGGGAGATCGGAGCGCGCCCCGCCAAACGGGACCGCCCCGCCGTGTGCCAAGTGTACCGAATGGTGCACGCAGCATAACGGGACACGTAAAAATTCGTGGGGACTGATTTGGACGCGTGTGCGCGCCGGAATCAGGCCGTATCCGCGAACACAATTCGTGTCGCCACTTTTGTGGAACTCGCGAGTATTTTGTGCACGCTTGTCAGATTGCGACGAAACTTGTGCCACTGGACTCGTGGTAACACGCTGGTCTTGTGACCCAATTTTTACGTATTTCTGAGACGGTTGACCAGATCGCCAATTGGCGGGCCCCACAGTTGACTTTTGGACCAAATTATGTTCGGCTCATCGGAATCCAAATTTGGACATACCGTTGGGATCGTATTGACATTTAGAATTGTTTGACCCATAGTTTGTCCCGTTTAGAGACTGTTACCCTCGGCACCCTTTTTGGTGCAAAGTGGGCCCACCTTTGGAACCCGCTTTGGCCCGGAAATGACCTTTTTGCCCCTGTGTCCAAATTGGACGTAAGGACAGGCGTTCCTAGCGGTTTGATACCTTCTGAGACTGTTGGTGATATTTATTACAGCTTTTGGAGTAGTCCCTACCGGATCCACAGATACCAGGACGATAGTTGATATTCAAACATCAGGCAAGTGTACCTTGTCAAACTCTGCAGCTTAGTTATTTATTTTCCTTGCTATATATATATTACTGTGCATGCTCAACCTAGGACCGTGTGACGTACTTAGCGTCCGATTATCAGTCGGGTGCCGACACTGTACGCAGTGTTGGGTAATGTCATCTAGATATGGACATACGTGACACTTTATCTTCTCGTACTTGTCTTACCAAGTACACTTGACCCAGGACACTGGACACTGATCATGAGACAGGATCTTCCCGAGATATTCGTGGTGATCCTGTATAGGATGCAGGACATATAGAGATACTATAATCTAGATACATTATGACTTGTGCATTAGTTATGACCCCGCGGACATGGACGTGAGACGTTATGTTCATGATTTGTGTGGTTACATTGGGTGGGGAGAGACACACAGACTACAGGCTGATCATATATATACACCCCTATTATCGTGAGGCACAAGACTCTATAGCCGAGCTTGGCCCATTACTCATTATTACTGCTGCTAACCGGCTCCCCTACACAGAGCTTGTAGTATGCTTCAGCCTGAGTTCTAGTGCTGCTCTCATCTTGCATATCACTTAGCTGGTTATTTTAGTATTCCCTTATTGTTTCATCTATTGCTGGAGATACCCACAGGCTACAGGTTGATTATGTTATGCCGGCTACTCAGTCTCCCGCTGAGCTAGACCACCTCTTGACACCCCTGCTACCGGCTCCCCTTCACAGAGCTTGTAGTAGTTCCAACCTGAGTACTGTTGATATTCTCTCTTGCATTTTATACAGATGTACATACTTACCCTGCTTATCTCATTATTTGCTGCACTGTTTATATTCTGGCTTGTATTATTTTCTGTACCTTGCTATGTCCCCTGAGGACCTGGATATGGATTTTGTCCCCAGATTTTGCAGAACAGGTTTACCCCGAGGTTTACGGGACCGCCGCAGGAGGAGCCGATCCAGGAGCTGTACCACCATCTGAGGGCGAGGTCTTAGCTGAAGACTTCTCTTGAGCATCCATGTTCATGCTCAGTTTTATTTATTATTTCAGTCTTTCTTTTCTGGTCTGTAGAACCATTGTACTAGATATTTATCGGGTTGTTCCCCGAAGTACTTTGTGAGACTTGCTGATGATTTACATTCCTTATTTATTATGTGGATCATATTTTATATCTTGTGTGGATGAGATTAGTTATGCCATGATTGTCGTAGACTTGTTTTACAGCTTAAGTATGCCCTGATGGATCCATTATATTGAGTTGGTCTATCGGTGTGTACTGCTGGCCATTGCCACGTGTCTAGTCCCACGGTATTTTGGGACTGGGGCGTGACACAAGCCCTCCACGAATCTGCCCAAACGGCAGAACTCCGCTGCGTACTCGTCCACCATCATGCTCCCCTGGACGAGTGCCTCGAACTGGCTCTCCAAAGCACTAAGCGCCACATCTGGAAAAAACTTCTCCTAAAAAGCCTCTTGAAAGCCTCCAAGTAAGCCCTGGTACCGCGATCCTCGTATCAGTGCGATACCACATCAAAGCGAGGTCGAACATCTGACTTGCCCGCTGCCTCTATCTGCATGCTGTCTGGAATCTGTGCCAGCCGGAAAATCCTCTCAATCTGCTCTATCCAGTCGTCCGCGTACATGATCCCTTCTGTACCCCGGAACTTCTTGGGCCGCATCCTCTGGAAGTCAATGATGCTGCCCGGCCTCGGATGCTGAATCTGATCTGCCTGTGGCTGAATCTGTGCCACCCTATCCACTACCGTCATGGCTACTTGGTGGGCGTTCTCAATGCCCAGCCTCATCACATCCACCTGACGGTGTTGTGCGTCAATCATCTCCCTGAAGAACGCAAACAACTGCGCGGCGTCTACTGGTGCAGGAAGTGGTGGAGGAACCACCAGAACGACTGGGGTAGTCCTCGGATCGACAGGTGAAGGAGGATCCCCGAGAGAAGCAGAAGCTCCCTCAACCGCAGGAGTGGTGAGTGGAACGGTAGCAGCTGTCTGAATATGAGCTGGACGAGAGGTAGCAGACCTCTCGGTAGCAACTGCTGGAACGGTACGATGGGATCGTGTCTTCGGAGGCATCCTGAACACAGATCAAAGGAAGTCAATACGGCACAAGATACGATAGGAAGTCAATACGGCGCAAGATACGATATCATCAAAGAAGGACAGTAATATTTCAAAAGAAGCAATTTCAGAATAATTATATTGGAATTGTTCCTAGTCATGATTGAGTACACTCTCATCCTAGATCCTATATCCCTAGGACAGGCTCGCAGCAGTACAACTAAATTATTGTACCACCACGACATCGCACTAATTGCGAATGGAGACCTGCATGGGCCACCACCAAAAATGTGTCACGACCCGCACCCAAAAAATTGGACATGAGTCGTGGGTACGTCAGCCTACGCCGCAGCATCGACGATAGAACGCTGTCTAGGTCAACTATCTAGCTAACAATCTCACGCAATCAATATATAAACCTGTCAAGATCTCAACTCCAAATGGAGGAGCAATATCATAATGATAATCATAATGTACTCAATCCTGAATCTAAGCACGATAAGATAACAAAGAAGACTAACAACTCCAAAGTCTAAATAACTGCAGCTAAAAATACCACAACATCAAATAATAATAATAATACATCAATATCCAAATCATATACAATACAAGTCTCAATCCAAAACCGGAGACAAATTCGGTGCTAGAAGCTAATAAAAACAATAACAAGGTCTTAGTGATCTCGGCTACCAACCCGAAAATTACTCCTAAACTAGAGGGTCCCTGTCTGCACCATCGACAGCTGAGGTCCATAAAACGTCGGACACCAATCCTCCGGATACTCTGGAAAAAATATGTCCAGTCAGGACTGGAGCAAGTACACCTCTAACAGCAGTTCCAGTTAAATGATAAAAACTATAAAACAGT